>JACEIK010004617.1:66039-82619 GCA_018107945.1 Datura stramonium | reverse complement strand
AGTAACAGTTATTCACATTAACTTATGTTCTTACCATATTCCCTGTGGGATCGACCTCAACCTTTGTTGGGTTCTATATTTGACAATCGACTGGTTATGTCTCAATTGCGAGGTGTAATTTGGGCGACATCACTGAGTACTCCTAAGATATTTCCTAATCAAACAAAAACCACAAAATAAAAAAATCCTAAACAAGCCAGTTCTACTATATAGCATGTCTGAGGGAAAAGAAACCCGGCAAGAAAAACCCTTGGATGAATCAAAAATCACAAGTACACTCCCCTTTTTGAAAATTAAGCTTCATTCTCGAAGCATGAACTACAAGAACATAGGAAAGGGAATATACCTGTGGCGCTTTAGGCGCACCTATCATCCTGCGGAGGAGGTACCTCCGCTGCAATCATGGCGCTAGTGGTGGCCGGTGCACTCATTGAAGTATCCATAGAGGGAGTGGTCACCCCCTAAGTAGTCTTGGCCGCTTCTACAGCCTCTATGTCAATTGGGGCTGAAGGTGGCTTTTCGAAACCCTTGGACACTTCAAATCTATGGCTCTGATACAAAGTTTGTCATGACCCAAACATAGACTCGGATCGAGACACGGGATAAGGAACTCCGAGGGTCTCCAAGTCGACTCATGGCATGGACACATTCAACTAAGTCAATCAATAGAAGCGGAAGTTTCAACATACATAATATAGAGGAAGTCTAAACATGGCATAAGATCAGAAATTGCGTTTAAAGCTAAATATAAACTACATCCAAGAAATCCGCTATCACTGATGATTTGATGGGACAAGACCCCAACTGACTCTCTAAATGTGAAACTAAAATACACCAACATATCTGAATCAATGAGGGGCCCTCAAAAGATGAGGACTCACCAATAGAGACTGATTTTATTCCCAAAGGTGGCTAAGGTCGAGGCTAAATTTGAGTCTTGTATCATGAAACGATACAACATAGAGTATGTGGTCAGTAAGTGGAATGTATCGAGTATGTAAGGTAAGTAAAACGGATGTTTATAATACATAAAAGTGCGTAAGAGTAGGACAACATGATCATAGCATAAATTTCATAATGTAACATAAGGCTCAAGGTTTAAAAATATTCGTAAATCATTCATAATCATACCCACGAGAGAAAAGCTTTATTAAAAATGAATTGAGTCAAAGTATATAATCATATTCATAATCATACATAAATCATGAGGAATGGTGGGAGATTCTTATAATCGACATACCCCATATGAGCACACATGGAGCCCGACCTGTAAACCCCTAGTAGGGAGGGTGTTCGTACCTTGCCAAGGGTAGAAACATGAAGGCGTGATATCACTCATGAAAGACCCATTTGGGGCAAAAGGAGACAATCTCAAGGGAGGTCCCATCATGACCTACGGTGGCATGTAGTTTTGAGATTTGGGGTAAAACCTAGGCCCCGAACCTACATGGTATTAAATACTATTCCTGAAACATATATAATGCTCATAGGATAATATACATGAGATTCACAGGCTAGTTAAATCATGATGATCATAAGCATGCTTGTAAATAAGTGACCTAGCCATGAAGATAAGGCCCGTGAGTCGGCCATAATCATAAATCGTAAATCATGAGGTTCGTGCATACTTGTAAAACATGTATATACTTAATAAATTTTAAATTCATGATTAGCATTTGAATAAATCGATATCATAAATCAAAAATCATGATGGGTTAAACAACATCAAAATCAAGGTAAAATCATAACTTGATTTATCAAAAGAACATATATGATTGGGTATAATTTAATAGAAATTTAAATCAATAAATTTATAATCGAATTAGTTGTAAAATTTGATCATGATTCGTAAAATGTGATGTGACACATGAGAGATATTAACCAGTTGATAGATTATTAGGATTTCATGAGAAATTGGTATAAAACGCCATAAGATTTTCGAATAAAATTTCATGAATTAGGAGAGATTGGGCATGGGTGTGGATGAATTCACCCACTCACAACCCTACATACCTGAGAGGCTTGAATTCTATCACTCGCTTACTTTCCCAAGAGGAAATGAAGAACAATTGGTGAAGAACCCTTGGGGTTTTATGCTTGATCACCCCCTACACTCTAGAACTTTTCATGCATGAGTTTTGAATAGGTTACAGTGACTTAACCTATCTTGATACACCCTGAAAATAACTTAAAATGGTGTAGTATAAGACCCTAGGGCTTAGGAATGACGATAATACCCTTAATAAATTTGCAGTTAAAATCTGACTACCAGTCCCTACGAGGGACTGGATGAGTCGTCACCATGAACCACGAGTCGTCGCATGCTTTCATCATGCACACTTTCCCTTTTATCCACGAGTTCTCATGAGGGACCTAATGAATCGTTGTTGGTGAACACAACTCGTGGTAACCTCTCGTGGTCTCCACTGCCCAAAATCATAATTCTTTGACCAATATTGACCACGACCATCCCAACAAATTGTGCTGTCTGACCATGACTTGTAGGGTCTAATTGTCAGATGCATTACCACTCAAACTCCTCCTACCAAATTCCCTTGGCCACGACTGACTCAACGAGTCGTCAAGCCTGACCAAAACTCATGGTCATGCCCATGGTGACCCCAAAACACAAGTTTCATAACTCAAGCCATCTCCTCACCACGAGTCACCTAACGACTCGTGGTCAACCCCGCGGGTCACAGAATGACTCATTCTGTGACATGGTGTAGATTTTATAGTTTTCTCCATTTTAACTCTCGGGTCTGATCTTAGGGCTCTCGAGGCATTACACTCTCGGGGCTCTTCGTCTCATGTTGCGATTCGGGTCTACGTTCAGGTCATGACAAACTTGGTATCAGAGTTATACGTTTTAAGTGTCCTAGGGTGTCTGAAATACGCGTTAAGTAGAGTCTTTTTCATGGGTGTGAAGAGTGCCACACTAATGACGATGAGGCTACGAGATGTTTAGGAAATTCTCCCTTCTTTCATAATCTATGTCGTGTGATGAAACCATACCTCCTACCAAAGTATGAAGCGGATGTTGTCAATAAAGAATCCAACTAGAGGTTGGGGTCGAACCCACAGGGAATATGGAAAAGTTTGACTAATGTCGGTAAGTGAACTTGTTGGGTAGTTACTCCAAATTGGGGGATCTAAGGAAAATAATAATTAAAAACAATTGCTAAACCTTTGGTTGAAATCAAGAAGAAGATAACTAGGGTTTTTTGTTTCCCATGGGCTCATAACTGCTTCGGGATACCTTCGTGAACATCACCAATGCTTACTTCTCGAACTGATAACTTAGGTTCATTCAAACGACTGGTTCGTCCCTATTGAATGACTATACTCAATCACCGGGCCAGATCTCATGAGCGATTGAAAATCAACTGTTATCAATATGTCCCAAATTTAACTATCCTGTGACCACAACTCAAGTTAATATAATGATAATCAAAATCAAAGCTTTGTTGTAATTCTCTTTTCCTATTCTCTATCTCTCTAGGCTCAAGAAAGTAAAGAATTCGGGCAATTCCTAACGTTGTACACCGTTAAGAAACGTTTAAGCATGAAAAGAATACTATACAAGTGTTTTGCATTGATTTTGAATCACTTTTATGTAACCCTAGCTTGTTAATCCACCATGGTTCCCACAACCCTAGCTATGGAGGTTTTAGCCTCTCATAGTTGCAAGATTGTGATTTGGATTCATAATTAAATAGTTAAATAAATACTTACAATTATGGATGAGAGAAAAACTTCTTTGTATAAATCAGAAAAATCTGTAAGAACAAAATACGAAGATCAAGAGAAAGTCAAGAAAAGGTTGATCACAAGTCGAACAACTCAATTCTATTTTCTAACCCTTAATTCTCACATCCTCTAATCAGTTCTGATTCGTTCCAACTCTCTATCCAATGATTTCTTGTGAAAATAAAACATAAAACATATTTATACAGACATAAAAATCATTTTCCTAGGGTTACAGGGTGAATTTCCATAGTTGAAGCCGCCTGCTTCACGACTTGTCCTACGACCCGTAGCAGGTATGTACGGGTCGTACCTGCTTCCCGTATGTTATTTGGTTAGCTAAATTTTGTGCTAAGTGTTGGGCATTGGTACGATTCATACATGCTTCATACGAGTCGTACTGTGCTTCCGTGGCTTGACTCTGAGACCTTGCAATTTTTTTGAAGTTTTTCACGAGTGCTTCGGTACGACTCTACCTTGATGCCACGACTCGTACTGTCGATCCATATCAGGAGTCAGCCTCTTGTGCAAATCTTCTGAATCTTTCCATGACTTCTTCACTACGTCCCATACAATCATTGTACAGCTCATACTAAGAGTCGTATGATGCACTCTTCATCCTTAGCCTTATGAAACTTCTAACGACCTGTAATACGGCTTGTAGTACCTTCCTACAGCTTGTACTGAGAACTATGACTTAAGCCTATTTTTTGCACTTTTAGGCTATCTTTCGCACATTCTTGCTCCAATATCTATTTATCCTGTAACCAAAGAAGAAGTGCCTTATATCCATATAAATATACCTAATACCATGCTATTTTCTTAGTTTTAAAAGTTGAAAGTGTTGTAAATTCACAGCACGTCAACACCCTCAACTTAAGACTTTTGCATGTCCTCTGGCAAAGAAAAAGAAACACTAAATGCGACGCTCAACTAGAAAATAAACCTAGGATACTACAGCCAATACTAAACAAACTTGCACTATCCATTCAACACTTTTTGACCCTTATCTCCATGAACCAACATCAGGTAATGTACCACAAGCAACCACAAAACATGATAAACAAGGATAAAGACATGTCATCTAGCTATTAACAAACAATCAAGTCATCACCAATTCTTTTCACACAGACCAATAGTAAAAGTAAACATAATCCATGTACCCTCACAACAAATAAAGTCCCCACTCACAAATATAGTATCAAATATTTCATGGGACTAAACAAGCAAGACACTCACTCTCATAAAGAAGTCTCAAGTACTATGTATCAGATATCATAGGCCTGCCCTTATTTTCTCTGCTTCGGTTCATCAGATGGTCGGATTAGGATCACTATAGGACTTGTTGTGTCTTGTAATGTAGGTTTTAGGGCTGGACATGATAATTATGAAAGATTTTATAAGAGACTATCCCTTCCTTAGCATTATATACTTTTGCTTCACCATTCACCTATTTCACCCTTTATGCTTTTCATTCCTTTTCTTCTATTTTCACCTCTTTTATGTACATTTGTATGGGTGTGCTGTACTTTCAACTTTTTCCAACATTTTTCTTTTGAACTTTCTTTTTCAAGATTTTCAAGTTTTTTCATCTCCTCTTTTTTTTCTTTTTTTTCAGACCACACCTCATTTTTAACCTTTTCTCTTTTCTCTCCCTTTTTCCAATTTCCACCATTTATGCACCCCTACTCTAGCCACCATTAACTTAGGCATTTCTCCTATGTTGAGGTTCAAAATATCCATGGAAGGACTAGGGCCAAAATAGGTTCATTATAAAAAATTGGTACGGTTATTCGGTTCATTAAAGAAAAATGGTCTATTAAAGGCTCAAAATTGGGTTAAAGGGAATCATATGATTTTGGTAGGGTTATTTAGGCTACAAGTGATCTTAACAAAAAATGTCCTATGATCATATCCTAACCAACCATCCTTAGCCTATGCAAAGACCAACCAGGCAAGTTCTAGATCTTCAACACAGTACTGAACTAAGTATTACTCCTCACTCACTCATGGTACATGATTTATATTCACCTTACCTGTTTGGTTTGCACATAACTTAAAAAGACTCCTTATGCTAATGGACTAAATGGAATCAAAAGATCCGCAGAAATCATGCATGCAGTCACAAATACATAGCTAATGCATCAAAAAATTTTAAATAGGGTCAATTTTTTTCACAAATCAAACTAGTGAATCTTCATTGGCTGAGTACTCCTAAGATATTTCCTAATCACACAAAAATCACAAAATAAAAAAAAATCCTAAACATGCCAGTTCTACTAGATAGCATATCCGAGGGAAAAGAAACCCGACAAGAAAAACCCTTGGACGAATCAAAAATCCCAAAAATCAAAAGTACACCCCCTCCCTTTTTTGAAAATTAAGCTTCATCCTCGAAGCATGAACTACAAGAACATAGGCTAGGGAACATACCTGTGGCACTCTAGGCACTCCTATCGTCCTGTGGAGGAGGTACCTCCGCTGCAGTCATGGCGCTAGCGGTGGCCGGTGCACTCATTGAAGTATCCATAGGGGGAGTGGTCCCCCCTAAGTAGTCTTGGCCGTTTCTATGGCCTCTGTGTCAATCGGGATTGAAGGTGGCTCACCCGAAGGGTCACGACCACTGGAAAGATTGGGCTGAGTCATGATGGAGCTGCCTCAACTAGCTTAGCCCTGTTTAGGTCTTGGGTACGAACACATAGTACGACTCGTAGTGACAAACCATGAACCGTACTGTATTTCATACCACTCTCTTGACTTATTCAATTTTATTCAGTTTGTAGGGATTCTTTTTCACAATTTGGGTACTCAGATTTCCCCAGGTCTAGGCAAATAATTCTATCAATCAACCACTACTCATCCCTCCCCTTTTAAATCACTACTCATAACTCAAGTTTGAAAGGCTTCAAGTCACAAGTTTATCCCAGCAAAAAATAATGTTTTCCCAATCCTACATGGTTCAATAACACCCCTGATCCCTATATCTTTCGGATTTTTTCGAGCAAAAACCACTACTCACAGGGGTTTTGATATTGATAACTTCAAGCAAGTTAAGATTTTTGATATTCAATGCATTACTTACTTGTTGTTTCTTTTCTTCGACTGGTAATCACGAATGTGGGTTGAGACGCACTTATTTGAGCAAGAAATTGCTCGTAGATTCTTTGCTTTTGAGGTACGACTGTGAGGGATTTGTAGGTAGGGCTCATTGTTTTGATTTTTTTTTTGCGTGGGAAGAGGGGTAGTGTGAGGAATTGGTTTTAAAATAGGAAAAGGGAAAATGTGAAAACCTCGGTCGAGTCAGTTATGTTTTAAATTTTTGACTCGTACCACGAGTCGTAAGAAGGACGTACGACTCATACAAGGTTGACGCGGTTCGTATGATGACTCATAGATCGTTAATTTTGAATTACATCTCTGAACCTCACCACCTCCTGCTACAGCTCATAGGATGCTGTCATGAGTCGTACTGAGAGTCGTAGGAGCTGCTCTTTTCAGTAGTTTTTCTGCCTCCTATTTTTGTTTTCCCTACACACTGAGCACACATTATTTCAACAAATTGGATTGCCTCCCAATAAGCGCTTGATTTAACGTCGCAGCATGACGTAGGTGGCCCGGTTACTAAGACTTCACCAAGCCACCACTTGGGTTGCCTCCTAAGAAGTGCCTGATTTAATGCCGCGGAACGACGTAAGTCTCTTGACTACTCAGAATTCATCAAGTGACTCATATTTATCCTCTAGTGATGAGATTACACTGAATTACTTCGGTTGCTGCATTGATCGGTAGATGTTGAAAGTGACCTCTTCTTTGTTTAGTCTAAACGTCAGCTGGCCAGCCTCCACATCTACTAAGGCCCTCCCAGTCACAAGGAATGGTCACCCCAGAATGATGGGGACCTCATAATCAACCTCTGAATCCAAAATCATGAAGTCTGCTGGGAATATGAATTTGTCCACCTTAACCAGTACATCGAACAGGACCCCACTGGCTTTTTCACTATTCTGTCGGCCGTCAGTAGCCGCATAATGGTCAGTGTGGGGGCTCCTAAGCCTAATTTCTTGAATACTGCCAAGGGCACCAGGTTGATGCTTGCTCCCAAATCACAAAGTGCCCTTGCGAAATCGACATTACCAATGGTGCACGGTATAGTGAAAGCACCCGGGTCTTCCTTATTTTTATCCAGGACCCCTGTAGCTATGACACTACAATGATGTACATTGTCTACCGGCTCATAGCTTACGGACCTCTTCTTTGTCACCAGGCCTTCATAACTTAGCATATCTCGGCATCTGTTCCAATGCCTCAACCAATGGTCTGTTCACAGATAGTTGCTTAAGCATTGAAAGGAATATCTGGAACTTACCATTTTCCACCTTTTTCTTCATTCTTTGAGGGAACGTTGGCGGCGGTCACAGGATAGCTCGGTGCACTTGAGTTTCTCCTTTATCAATGTCAGGTTCTTTATCACCTATTGGGGCCTTTGGAAACTCCACATCCTCTATCTCAGCACTCTTCTCATTCTCCTAAATCATGCTCTTTTTCTCCCGTTCAACTTCAACCAGAAAAGGGGGGGTCAACTGTGGTCTTACCACTCCTAGTCATCACCGCCATGCAGTGGCCATCATTCTTTGGGTTCTGGACGGTGTTTCTAGGTAGTGTACCCTTTTGTCTAGGGTTCAGTGATGCTGATAGTTTCCTAAGCTGCTGATCAATTTTCTTGATGGAGGTTGCATGAGATTCCACTCTCTAATCCATACTTGATATGTCACCACAGATCTCCTTCAATTTCTCATCAGTGGACCTCACCTTTTTTAGCATCTCGGCCATCATTCTCTCTAACTTTGAATGCCTAGCCTCCCCCTCTCGTGCATTGGGAGGCACATAAACTCCAGCCCGGTCATTGCGGTAGCCATCGTTTCTTCTCCATTCTCCATCACACTTACGATCGCGACTACTATCTATGTACCCATTTCGATTGTATTTGTCTCTATATTGGTATCGACCTTGGTTTCCAGAACCTTGGCGCCAATTGTCTTGTCCAGAAGATTGGGCGTTGGCTCGAAAACTCACCACTTGGCTGTCCAGGAAATTTGCTTCTTCCTCGGAGTCAGAGTGATCAGCTCTCGGCTCCATTCCTTGTGTTCCCACTGCATTTACCTTTTTGGCTCCTGCTCCCATGATGTGCTTAGTCAGCAAATCGAATGATGTGCACATATGAGCCAACTCTTGGTCGTGTTCTTCTTCCTTCCTACGTTGGTCTTCAGTCAAACCAACAGCATATGTATCGATCGCTGCATCAGCCTCCCTGGTATGTCATGCCCTGTTTGTCCTAGTCACCATGTCAAGGATAGTAGCAGCTTGCTCCCAGGTGTGACTCCTCAATGCTCCTCCTGCCACCATGTCTGCCACAACTTTTGTGCTATTATTTAAAGACCTGTAAAAAATTTCCAACAAACTGTCATCTGGGATCTTATGGTTCGGGCACTTTGTCAACTTCTTTTTGAACCTCAACCAGGTTTCATGAAGTGTCTGGGTGTCATGACCCGAACTTACACCCAGATCGTAAACACGAGACAAGGAGCCCCGAGAGACCCCAAGTCGACCCATGGCATGAGCATGCATCTAATTCATTCACATGAGAGGAAGACTTAACATAAAGCATATCAGAAACATATCGAATCTTGACATATCAAACCGGCAGAATCACTTAGACATACATAAGCTGAATTCTATACTTTTTTTGAAAGCCTCTACTACAATGATGGGTTGATGGGACAACACCCCCAACTAACCCAAACATGTACTGAAACATAAAGTAGCAACATGTCTAGAAAATAGCCCTCGGAACATGAGGACTCACCAATACGCTAAAAGCAAACTCTGAGATGATCTACAGATGCGTGTGAGCTTGAGAGCTGGGTCCTGTATCATGAAACGATACAACATAGAAAGTATGCGGTCAGTACATGGAATGTACCGAGTATGCAAGGTAAGTAAAACAGACATTTAACATATTTAAAACTCATAAATGATCATAAGAGTAGGGCATCATGCTCATATAATAAACATCATAACATAACATAAGGCTCAAGGTTTTTAAAAACATTCGTAATACAACATAATCATAATCATAGGAGAAAATCTTAACTTAACATGACTTGAGCCAAAATACATAATCATAAGCATTCATAAATCATGAGGAACAGTGGGAGATTCTCTTAACCGACATACCCCATATGAGCACACATGAAGTTCGACCTATAAACCTAGTCGGGAGGCTGTTCGTACCTTGACACGGGTAGAACCATGAAAGGGCGTGATATCACCATGAAAAGGGCCATTGGGCTGGGAACAGTCACAAAGGAGGTCCCAACATACCTACTGTGGCACGTAGTTGATGAGATCTGAGGCTTAACCTGAGCCCCTAACCTACTTGGTGTTCGATACTACTCCCAAAACATATATAGTACTCATAGTATAACATGCATGAATTCATGGGCTAGTTAAATCATGATAATCATAAACATAATTGTACATACGTGAACTAGCCATGACATAAGGCCCTTGAGTTGGCCAAAACATAATTCATGTATTGTAGGTTTCATGCGTACTTGAAGATCATACATATAACTTGAAAATCATCAAATCATGATGGGTAATTGAATAAATCCATAATTTAAATCATAATTCATGTTGGGTTTGTAAATATCATCAATTGAAGTGGAGATCATAAATCGATTCATCGTAGATCATGCTTAGATAGGCTTAATTTAATATAAATCAAAATCAATAAATATATATTCAAAATAGTCATAGAATCTGCAAAAAATTCATAAAATATAATTTAAATCACAATTTAGAACAACCCATTTGTAAATCATTAGATTTTCATAAAAATGTAATTAAAGCCCCATGAGATTTTTGATAGTTTTTCATAAATTAATATGGAAATGGGCATGGGTGTGAACGGAAACACCCATTCATAAACCTACATACCTGAAAACAACTGATTCTTAATCTCCCTTGAATGCCCAAGAAGGAGTTGGAAGGATTTGAAGAGAGAAGCTTTGAATCCACCTATGATCACCACTCTATACTCTTGCATGCATGAATGGGGACTTAGAAGAAATTATCCCCCTAAAAACCCACCTTCCATATGTTAAAACGACGTAGTTTAGGGTCTCATAGCTTGGAAAAGTCGAAAATGCCCTTAATGAATCTACCCTAAAAACTGTCAGGATTGGTCCAACGGGCGACACAAATGGGTCGTTGGAAGGAAAGACGACCCGTTGTATTGCCCGTCGTTTCCACTGCTGAGACTGGCCTCCGGAACTTAACCACGGACGGACAGGACGACTCATCCTCAGAACCAACGGATCATTACATCGACCGTTGCTTGCCCCTTCACAAAATCTGAACCTCCTGACCACGAGCCTCACCATGACTCGTGGTTGCTTCCAGCGAGTCATGGTCATGATCCGTTACATGCACAGGAAATCTTGACAACCAAACAACAACTAGTAATTACGGGTCGTCACTTCTCACCACGAGTTGCTGGGCGACCTGTTGTATCCCATCTGCTGAACCCAGCCTCCTCCTATGCCTACTAACAATGGCTCTTTGTTTCTAGCAATGAGTCGTTGGGTCGTCTGCCGTCTCCACCGCTACCCAAACTTCCCGCACCACGACTGCATACAACGACCCGTGGTTAGATACCACGAGTCATTACATGGGCCGTTCTATGCTATTTTTCCCAATTTTAGCAGTTTCCAACTATTAAATTTTGGGTCTATTCTTAAGCACTTTTAGGGTATTACAATATCTCCTCCTTGGGAACATTCGTCCTCGAATGTAGGAATAAAGAAGAAAATAGAAACTTGCAATTATCGTATGCAAATACTGATCATTTAGCCCGAAAACTGACGGAATGACTACCTCCGATTCAAAATATACAGCTGGACTGAATTCGCAAATCACATACACACCGATATACATAAAATAAACTTGCGTTCATGAATTGAACATGAAACTAAATAGATTCATAGAGAAAAATAGATACCTCATGTCGGAACTGAGCTGGTAGAGAACAGGTGAGGCAATTTAGCCATCATATCCGCTTCGGCTTTTCATGTAGCTCCCTCAACATGCTGATTTCTCCATAATACCTTTACTGAAGCTACTTCTTTGTTCCTCAACCTCCGAACCTGACGATCCAAGATAGCAACTGGAATTTCCTCATAACTGAGTCTATCTCTCACACCAACACTTTCAACCGGGATAACTAAAGCTGGATCACCTAAGCACTTTTTCAAGAGCGATACATGAAAGACGGGAGGAACTGAAGATAACTCTGATGGCAAGTCCAATTCATACGCTACCTTACCAACTCTTCTCATAACCCGGTACGGACCAACATAGCGAGGGTTGAGTTTTCCTTTCCTTCCGAACTGCATGACTCCCTTCAGGGAGACACCTTCAGAAATATCCAATCGTCCACCTTGAACTCCAACTCTCTCCTCCTTACATCAGCATATGACTTTTGACGACTGAGCGGTTTTCAGCCTATCCCTTATCAACTGAACCTTCACCATAGCCTCATGAACCGAATCTAGCCCTATCATAGTTTCTCACCAACCTCAAACCATCCGATGGGTGATCTACATCTCTGCCTATACAGAGCCTGGAACGGTGCAATTTGGATACTGGAGTGATAGCTGTTATTGTAAGCAAACTTGATCAGGGGCAAGTGATCATCCCAAATTCCTTTAAAGTCCATCACACAAGGTCTCAACATGTCCTCGAGAGTCTAGATTGTTTGTTCGGTTTGGCCATCTGTTTGTGGATGAAAGGCTTGTTGAGCTTAACCTGAGTCCCAAGCCCCTTCTGAAAAGACCGCCAAAACTGAGAGGTAAACTGAGTACCTCAGTCTGAGATAATAGACAAGGGCACTACATGTAATCACACCAACTCCCGGATATAGAATTTGGCATAATCATCCGCTGAATCTGTAGTTTTCACCGGTAGGAAATGTGCAGCCTTGGTCAACCTGTCAACCACCACCCAAATAGAATCGTAGTGTCGACGTGTACGAGGTAGTCCTGTAATGAAATCCATATTAATCGCTTCCCATTTCCAAGTGGGAATGCTAATATCCTAAGTATGCCTCCCAGCCTTTGATGTTCGACCTTAACTTGCTGACAGTTCAGGCACCTGGCTACAAATTCCGCAATATCCTTCTTTATGTCGTTCCACCAATATATTTCCTGCAAATCATGATACATCTTGGTGGCACCCGGATAGATAGAGTACCTAGATCCATGTGCCTCATGCAATATCCGACCCTTCAAATCATCAACGTTTGGAACACACAGACGACCCTGGTACCACAACACACCATCTCCCCCCTGGGAGAAGACCTCCACCTTCTGACTCTGAACGACCTCTTTCAGCTTTACCAAAATAGAATCCTCATCTTGTCTAGCTTTCACATCAGTCACCAAGGACGATTCAGATCCATTTTGCACAACAATGCCGCCATCGGTCGAGTCGACCAATCTAACTCCCAACCTTGTAAGTCAATGGACATCTTTCACCAACTCCTTTCCCTCATCCACGTGGGAAACACTCTCCATAGAGAGCCTACTAAGTGCATCCGCTACTACATTAGCCTTACTCGGGTGGTAAAGGACACTCATATCATAGTCCTTGAGTAGCTCTAACCACCTCCTTTGTCGTAGATTGAGATCCTTCTGCATGCAAACATATTG
Organism: Datura stramonium; assembly: GCA_018107945.1. Lineage (NCBI taxonomy): Eukaryota > Viridiplantae > Streptophyta > Magnoliopsida > Solanales > Solanaceae > Datura > Datura stramonium. The sequence goes on along the minus strand of JACEIK010004617.1, from coordinate 69,102 downwards.
CAAGCTCTTGTGGTCAGTAAATACATCCACGTGAACCCCATACAAGTAATGTCGCCATATCTTCAATGAGAACACCATCGTAGCCAACTTAAGATCATGGGTCATGTAATTCTTCTCATGGACTTTCAACTATCTTGAATCATATGCTATCACTTTCCCATGCTGCATCAACTCACACCCAAGTCCGATTCTCAAAGCATCACAATACACCACAAAACCATCAGTACCCTCGGGTAGGGTCAACACTGATGCTGAAGTGAGTCGACTCTTCAACTCTTGGAAGCTTTTTTCATAAGCCCCCGACCATTGGAACTTTACCTTCTTCTGAGTCAACTTGGTCAAAGGTGCCGCAATTGATGAAAAACCCTCTACGAATCTCTGGCAGTAGCCTGCTAGGCCCAAGAAACTCCGAATTTCTGAAGGATTCACTGGTTTGGGTCAATTCTTCACCGCTTCAATTTTCTGAGAATCTACCTTTATGCCCTCACTAGATACCACATGGCCTAAAAATGCCATGGAGTCCAACCAAAATTTACACTTGCTGAACTTTGCATAAAACTGACAATCCTTGAGGGTCTGAAGCACTACTCTCAAGTGAGCCGCATGCTCCTCCTCGCTCCGAGAGTATGTAAGGATATCATCGATGAACAAGATCACGAACATGTCCGAATATTACTTGAATACCCTGTTCATCAAGTCCTTGAAAGCTGCAGGGGCATTGGTTAGTCCGAAAGACATAACAACAAATTCATAGTGACCATACCGTGTTCTGAAAGCGGTTATCGGGATGTCACTCTCCCAAACCCTGAGTTGGTGATACCCGGACCTTAGATCAATCTTGGAGAAATACTTGGCACCCTGAAGTTGGTCAAACAAATCATCGATCCTGGGTAAAGGATACCTGTTCTTAACGTTGACCTAGTTCAACTGCCGATAGTCAATGCACATCCAAAGCGAACCATCCTTCTTTTGGACAAATAACACTGGTGCACCCTATGGAGACTTGCTCGGTCTGATAAAGCCCTTATCTAATAGGTCCTTCAACTGATCTTTCAACTCCTTTAGCTTAGTTGGAGCCATCCTGTAGGCAGGAATAGAGATAGGCTGCACATCGGGTACGAGATCAATGCCGAAATCAATTTCCCTCTTAGGAGGAACACTTGGAAAATCATCAAAAAAAACATCCGGATACTCACAAACCACCGGAACTTACTGGATAGTTGGGGTCTCAGACTCAACATCCTTAACCCTAACTAGGTGATACATGCAGCCCTTAGAAATCATTTTCCTGGCTTTAAGATATGAAATAAACTGACTGGCTGGTACAACTGAATTACCCTTCCACGCCAAAGATGACTCACCCAGAAATCGGAATTCCATTGCACGGGTCCTACAATTAATCGAAGCATAGCATGCAAACAACCAATCCATGCAAAAATGATGTCAAGGTCAGTAATAGCTAACTCTACTAAGTATGCGGAGGTGACCTTATGCAATACTGTAATGGGGAAACCTCTATACACCCACCTAGCTACAACTGAATCACCGACTAGAGTAGAGACGGAGAATGGTTCTAACAGGATTTCAGGGCTAACTTCAAAACTACTAGCAATATAAGGGATCACAAAAGACAAAGTAGCTCCTGGATCAAACAAGGCATAAGCATCAATATGGAAGACTTGCAACACACCAATGACCACATCTGGTGAAGCCTCCTGCTCCTAGCGGGATACTAAAGCATAAAACCTGTTTTGGCGCTAACCGCTTGTTGCACTAGTCGAGGCACCATGTTGAGGAGGACGTGCTACTGGAGCAGCAGAACTGGCTTCTGCCACACGGGCTCCACCGACCCTTGATCTGGCTGAGGGGCAATCCTTAAGTCTATGTCCGGGTTTGCCACACCGGAAGAAAGCATCCGAGCTAAAGAACCTTCCGGGGTGATTCTTGCCGTACCCCGCACAAAATGGGAAAGAGCGCTCAATCTTCATGCTACTCTGGCCTCTTAACTCTGAAGCTCTACTCCTTCGATCCCCTCTGAATCTAGATGGCGTGCTGGCCGATGATGGAGCTGGAGCGATAGACCTATGCTAGGACTACTGACGTTATCCACCCCCTAACCTAACCTAATAAGTCCCATAGCGGTCGGTCCTAACCCTCTTGCACTCTCTATGCCTCCGGTAGACCGACTCCATTTGCTGTGCATACAGCACAATGCGGGGAAAGTCGATATCTCGATGTAGCGTGGCAATCCTATAATCCTTATCCAAATATTCCGCTACATCATGAACAAAATGACTCACCTGAGTCCTCTGGTCCGCCACCAACTCTGGAGCATACTTCGATAGTCAGGTGAACTCCAATCTGTACTCCTGAACGGACATGTCACCCTATTTCAAATTCACAAACTCAGCCACCTTGAGCTCCCTCATCTCTCAAGGGAAAAACCGATCCAAAAATGTCGCATGGAACTCTTCCCAATACACCCATTGCCCTGGCATCCCTCCACTGCTTGAACCATATGTGAGCCACCCACTTAAGCTGATAGGAGGTCAAGTCAACACACTCCCCGTTGTTCACCCCCATAACCTGGGTGATCTTCAGAATCTCCTGAATGAAATCATGTGTATCCTCTTCCACCTTCGACCCCGTGAACTCAGGAAGTCTTATCTTCAAGAAATCCCTCACCCTAGCCGTCGCCGCATTCCTATTCTTACGGTATTGTGCCACTGTCTGATTATCAATCTGGGCAGCCATGGCCTATGCCAGCATCTGAATCACTGCCCTAAACTCAGTGTGGGCAGCTAGCTCTGGCGCGTGCTCCTCGTGAATGGGTAGGGCTGGCTGATGCTCATCACCATTGGCACCCTCATGATCATTGTCGTTACCATTTCTTATGGCGTTCACTCTGCGTGGAGGCATGATTCTGCACACGCGAGTAGCACGAATTTGAAAGGTAAAAGACATTCATCGCATGACATAGATCATGAAAGAAGGGAACATTTCCTAAACATCTCGTAGCCTCTTCGTCATAAGTGTGGCGTGCTTCACACCCATGAAAAAGAC
>JACEIK010004617.1:43701-54545 GCA_018107945.1 Datura stramonium | reverse complement strand
GTGAATCAGAGTTAGAGCCAGCCAGGCACCAGAAGTGCTTAGGCTCAGTAGCCTAGCAGTTCAGGTCCTAGTAGGGCACCAGGTGCCAGTCATACCCCCCCAAGGCGGGGCGTGACATTTTGGGTACGAAAATCAACTACTCTGCAGGAGCCTTGCCCTTTCTCAACGCCTTAGAAAGTCTGAAATCTACAACAACAATATAGATTAATTTAATTATTTACAATTCCAATAAGGGTCTTATAAGTTCAAACCGTTCCCTTTAGGGCACTTTCAAAAGTAAAACTCCAATTCCACCTAGTTCTAGGTCCTAATTCCCATGTAACCCATGTTCTCAGGGGAGTAAACCTTGGGGAATGATCAATACTTTCCAAACTTCTAATCAAACCACCCCATTAACTCCCCATGATCCATCCCTAGTCTTTCAACCTAGGGTTTCTTAGCATTATAAAACACCATTAAAAAGACACCCTATGATTCTTGGGTGTTGAGAAATCAAATAAGGGAGGGGATTGGCTAGAGACTTACCTTGGGGAAGAAGTTCAACAGCTTTGGGGGAGAAATCACATACAGACCTTCAACTTCCATGTTTTGGAAATAATGGAGTATAACCCCAAACCTTAAAATTAAACCCACTTTCTGATTTCTATCGTCCGCTGCAGCGGATCCGATGGTTAATTCCTTCATCCGCTATGACAAGACTTCGACCGTCACCTAAGTCTCGCTGTAGCAAGAAATCTACCACCTCATCGGACCCCCAAAACCATCATTTAACACTTAGCTCAGTTCACATCAATTCTCCTCAATTTTTTCCTTTTTTGAAAGTCCTGAGTCCATTCCCCTCGTAACGACATGCGGCTCATTACATCTTTCAAATTTTCTGTATTGATTTTTTAATCTAAAATATTTTTAGTTTATTAAATTAGCCTAAATTAAAGGCTAATTACCTATGTGTTGAACTATAGCACACTAGGCTACTATTCCAACATGGTACTAATTCCTTAATAAGAAAAAGATTACCCAATGATATTAAGGTAGGGTGAATAATTTAGAGAGAAAGTCCAGGCTATGCCAGAGGTCCTGTTGAAATGCCTATTTAAGCCAAGGGAGGCATTTTAGGACTCGTAATGGACTATCCTTACCAGGATTATTGACCCATAAAAATTTTTCTCCTATAGTTTCATTAAAGTGATCTGTTTCTCATATGGTATCAGAGCCATGGAAAATAGTAATAGGGGTTATATGTTCAACACAATTATTTATAATGAATATCATGAGAAGGTGATCTACTATTAAAAATAGTAGAAAAGAAGAACATGATATGCCAAAACATCTAGATCTCCTTAATAAGTGGATTACTCAAAAAGTCCAACCCAAAGTAATATATCAAATGGGCACTTCTGAAAAATTAAGTTTAAAGCAAGTTGTTAAAACAACTTAAGAAACTATTATTGTTGGCAATGATCATTCTACTTTTGGATTATTATTTGAAAATGATTTGTCTCCTTATGATTTGGCTCCTTATAGGGAAACTCATAGATGCATTGCATATTGGGTTAATACAAGTTTCTTTTAAGACACTTACTTTAAGAGGCTTACCTGAAAGTTTTATAGCAGCTTTGAGGAATGGCAGGAACCAGAACTAGAAAAAGTCTTTAAGAGGGACTATACAAACCAGTTTAGCTTATTGTCTGATAACACTCAAACTCACACTCTTGATAAAGAATGAAGTGAACATAGTCAATAAAGATCCCAACAATGGTTTGGGTTGAACCCATAGGGAATATGGTAAGATATAGAGTAACACAGGTATTTAAGCCTTTAGGTATGTTATATCCAAAAGGGGGGGGGGTTTATAGAAAAGAGTTATAAAACAAGATTGAAAATCGATTATTGTTTATTAAGATTTACATTTAACTAGGGTAAGTGTTCCCCATGGGTTCATAACTACTTCAGGTTTAAACTTATGATCTATCCCAATGCTTACTTGAAGAACTGATAACTAGGGTTCATCCAAACGATTGGTTCGTCCCTATTGGATAACTATACTCAATTATCGGGTTAGATCTCATGAGAGAATTCAATTCAACAATTAACAAATTTCTCAGTGTTTGCTCAAGTTCGTGATCGATTTGAACTAGGGATTTTCCTTGGCTCCTAGTACTGGGCATGCACGAACCTAAGACCTATTAAAAAAATACAAAAGAAAAATAAAAAGAAAATAAGAACCAACAGAAAAGCAAACATAATTAACAAAAGCCTTAGCCATATTCCCCGGCAACGGCGCCAAAATTTGATATCTCCCAAATTACACCTCGCAATTGAGATATAAAGCAGTCGATGTCAAAATATAGAACCCAACAAAGGTTGAGGTCGATCCCACAGGGATTATGGAAAGAACTTAAGTTAATGTGATTAGCTATTACTATCGGATTACTTATTTCCTAGAGGGGAAAAGAAACAAAATAATAAACTAAAGTAAAGACTACTAGATGTTTAAATCAATTTCGGATTGTATTCAATCAACAAATTTACTAGGATTGTGTTCCCCAAGACTTCATAACCACAAGGCTTTTACACTAGTGATCTATTCCGATGTTTAACATGAAATATTGGTAAGTTAGGTTCACCTAAATGGTTTGTCCCCTATCTAGATGATTATCACCACGCAACTTGATCCGTATACGGGTGTATACTTAATTAACCCTTACCCTTAATATCGGATTAGCTATTCCCCGACAAGTTCAAGCTATTAGATGAGGGTTGATAGCTCAAATCTCTGTTGTTAATCCCTTTTCCATTTCACTACCCCCTTGATCTGGTAAGTAAGAATAAGGTAAGTTCCAATGTTTGAAACAATTAAGAAATAATTAAAACAAACGCATCATATCTACATAAACATACCTGGAATGTGCATAGTTTCTTGGTTTTAAGCGTCGAAAGTGCCATAAAATCTCGGCACATAAGTGACCACGAGTCGTTAGGTGACTCGTGGTGAGGAGATGGCTTAAGTTTTGGAAATGGTGATTGGGGTCACCACGGGCATGAGCACGAGTCGTGGTAGGCCGGACAACTCGTTGAGCCAACTGTGGCCAAGGGAAATTGAAAGGAGAGTTTTGAGTGGTAGTGTACCCTATGGTTGGACCCCAAGTCATGGTCAGACACCACAATTCGTGGGATGGGTCGTGGTCAGCAGGTTGCTTATGGTTTTAGGAGTTGGGTAGTGAGGACCATGAGTGGTGACCACGAATCGTGGTCACCAATAACGACTCGTGAAGTGGCTCGTGATGAGTCCTAGGGAAATGTTGGCAGTGTACTCGACGATAGCAGGCAATGACTCATGACCTTGGACGATGACTCGTGCAATCCCTCATTGGGACTGGTAGTTAGTTTTTAACTGCGAATTTATTAAGGGTATTATCATCGTTCCTAAGACCTAGGGTCCTATACTACGTCATTTTAAGCTATTTTCAGGGTGTATTAAGATAGGTAAGTCATTCTAGCCTATTCAATACTCATGCATGCAAAGTTCAAGGGTATAGAGGGTGATCAAGCATAAAACACCAAGGTTCTTCATCAATTGTTCTTCAATTCCTCTTGGGAAAGTAAGGGAGTGATAGAACCCAAGTCTCTCAGGTATGTAGGGTTATGAGTGGGTGAATTCGTTCACACCCACGCCCTGTCTCTCCTAATTCATGAAATTTTATTTGAAAATCTTATTAGGTTTTATCCCAAATTCTTATGAAATCCTAATGAATTATCCATGGGTTAATATCTCTCATGTATCACATCATATTTTATAAATTATGGACATATTTTACAACTAATTCGATCATGAATTTATTGATTTTAAATTTCTATAAAATTATGCCCAATCATGCACATTCTATGATAAATGGAGTTATGATGTTATCTTGATTTTGATGTTCTTTAACCCATCATGATTTATGATTTATGATATGTATTTACTCAAATTCTCATCATGAATTTATGATTTCTAAGTATATACATATTTTAAAGTATGCATGGACTTCATGAATTATCGATTTATGATGTTGGCCGATTCATGGGACCTTGATTCATTGCTAAACATATATTTGAATGGGGATCAATTATGTTAATGTTTCTTTGGCCATGAATCTCATGAATGATGTTTATGATTTGCATAAAAGCCTAATGTGCATGTTTTTGGGAGTAGTGTCTAGCACTGAGTAGCCCGACGTTCAAAGGACTACACTGGTGTCTCATAACTACATGCCACCATAGGCTCATATTGATACATTACAATGTTAATGGATCCCCTCTTTCGTGATATCACATACTACATGTCCCTTGCCTGGCAAGCCTACGACGACTCTGCCCACTTGAGTGAGATAGTTGGGGCATCATGTAAGGCTCTACCATGATTGTGTCGGTTATGACGAGTCCTCCCATTGTTCCTCATGATTTATGCATGGATATGTTCATATTATTTTGTCTTAAGTCACGTTTAATGAAGCTTCTCTCCTATTATTATGATTATGACTGATTTACGAATGTATTGAAAACCTTGAGCCTTATGTTATATTATGACAATTTATGTTATGAGAATGTCGTCATACTCTTATGAACTTTTATATATTTTAAATGTCCATTTTACTAACCCTGCATACTTGGTACATTCAACGTACTGATCGCATACTTTATGTTATATCGTTTTATGATACAGGCTCCGATCTTCAGACCCAGCACCCTCATTAGCTCATTTTTCGGATTTAGCATCCATTTAAGTGGTGAGTCCTCATCTATAGAGGACCAGTTGATATTAGTTATCATTTATGTTCAGTTTTCCAGACTTGTTGCGTTATTTAGGGGTGTTTTCCCATCAATCCATCAGATATGTTAGAGGCTTTCAGACTATATGTAGTATTCAGTTGTCATGTAAGAACTGTGTTTCGTTTTCTATGTTATGTCATGGTTATGCTTCCACTATGTTATTATGTTGAGTATTCTTCTTTATTTGATTGACTTAGATGTATGTTCATTCCATGGGTCGACTTGGATTTTCTCGAGGCTCCCTGTCCTATGTTGTGATTGGGGTCTACATTCGGGTCGTGACAAAGATGCATGTTTAGCAGGAGAAGCACAAAGTTTTCATAGCACAAAAGAAATGGACATAGAAGAATTTCTTCATTATTTTAAGACTTAAGTGGAACAATCTTCCAACACTGCCAGTGTTATACCACGGAAGCCCAAAGATCAGATTTGGGGTTTAAATGGAGAAAAAGTGAAATTTTACAGCAGACTAAGAACGAGTCGTGTGGAGACTCGTGAGGACAACCCACGAGTCGTGAAGTGAGTCGTGGGGAAGGACCAGGTATTTAGTGACAAGGCTGGAAGAAATGAGACCCCACGGGCAAGACCACGACTCGTGTTCAGGCCCCATGAGTCGTTGGGTCAGCTGTGGGGGGGGGGGATTAGGAAAAGGAAAGATTAAGGGCAGTAGACTTGACGGGAGGTCCCCATGAGTCGTGGTAAGTCCCCACAATTCATGGGATGAGTCGTTAGCAAGCCTGGAGTGAAATTTGACGAGGCAAGACAGTGTACATAACAGACGACATCACGAGTCGTGCCCCGAGCGACGAGTCGTCAGGTCGCCCGTTAGGGTCACCTGGCAATTATTTTTCTGCAAATTTAGTGAGGGCTTTTCTGTAATTCCTAAGACCTAAACTACAACGTTTTGGGTTATGGATAGTGACTTTTAAAGGGGTTAAGTTCATTTTAGGCCTCACTCATTCATGCATGCAAGATAGAAGACTTGAGAGGGTGATCAAGCTTAGCATTCACCAATTTCTTTTCAATTTTCTATTGGGCATCTAAAGAAGTGTTAGAATCAGCTACCAATAGGTATGTAAGGTTATGAATGGGTGATTTCTTTCTCACCCATGCCCAATCCCTCTCTAAAGTATGAAATTCAATGTCTAATCTATGGGGTTTTAACCTAAATACATGAATCTTCTATTTTAATACATGGGTATGATTTGATTATGATTCTACTATTGAATTATGAAGCATGGGTGAATTTTATAATGTTTTCAACTTAAAATCATGATTTTAGTTTTATGAATTAAAATTCCATGGATGAGATGTTCGTGAAAGAGGATATTTGTGATGAATATATGATGATGATGAGATATTATGATGAAAATCATGATTTGAATCTACCCATGTTTACAATTACGATTTCAATGAGAATTGAGTATTTCTATGTATAATAAAGCTTTAGGCTATGCCCACATGTTAAATATGAATGATGATTTTTCCCGAACAAAGCTTACCACATTGTTTTGGAGTGAAGACTCTCAACTATATTTTCAACTTGTAGTATGTTTTGAGTAAAGTTTTCCTATGTATAGCTTACCACATGGTTTTGGAGTGAAGGCTCCCAATTATGTTTTCAGCTTTTGGTATGTCTTAAGCTAAAGCTTCTCATATGCATATTTCCATATTTGAGATGTATTTGATCATTGAGCTTCGTCAATAGATGATGTTGAGCTTCGTCAATAGATGATGTTGAGCTTCGTTATAAAATGATGTAAAGCATATGCATGTTTTGGGAGTAGTGTCTAGCACCGAGCAGGCTAAGGGTCGATCACCCTATGCCTCAGAACTACGCGCCAACATTGGTTATACATTATGACTTTGGGACCTCCCTTGTGAGATTCCCTTGCCCGTATGGGCCTTTAGCTTGATATCGATATCATGGTATCGTCCCTAGCCCTTGAAAGGATTTGGACGACTCTACCCCCTTGAATGTGATAGTTGGGACCACGTAAGCTCTATCGTGGTATGTCTCTTAAAAGACGAGTCTCTCATTGTTCCTCATGATTTAAGATATGCATGTTTCATTACTCATGAGATTTATGTAAATGCACATTCTAAAGAAGGTTTGACTCAATGTTCAACTTTTCTTATAAATGTCAGAATTCAGCTTTGAGTCAATCGATTCAGTTATGATGATACGAAGTTATATTATGTTATGTTATGAAGAGATCGTGATTTCATAAAGAATGCATGCAAGCCCTACTCTCATATTCTTATGTTTATGTTTACAATATGCATTGTCTTTAAATGATTTTATTTGCTTTAGCGGTTTTACTTACCTTGCATACTCGGTACATTTAACGTACTGACCACATACTCTATGTTGTATCATTTCATGATACAGGACCCAGCTCTCAGATTCAACCTCGCTCGCAGTCAGCTTATCAGAGTTAGCACTCTTACTGTGGGTGAGTCCTCATTTCCCGAGGACTAGACTATTCATCTTTCCTCTATGTATTTCAGTTTCAGTTTTGTTGAGTTAGTTGGGGCTTGTCCCATCAACTCATCATGTTTAGAGGCTTTTCAGACATATGTATGTATTCAGCTTCGGATTTTGTATTATGATGTTATGTTCAAGTTAGACTTCCGTTATTATTATTTTATTGAAAATTCAGTTTCTTGATTGAGATTAGATGTATGCTTATGCCATGGATCGACTTGGGGTCTCTCGGAGCTCCTTATCCCGTGTTACGATCAGGGCCCCTGTTCGGGTCGAGACAGCCAGGTTGGACAAATGAAAAGGAAAAAAATGAAGAGGGCCTCATTTTATAGATGATTGGGATAAAAGACTTTTTCTTTCATAGAAGAAATTATTGAAATAATAGACCATGTAGTCTTATCTTGTCTCATCTTGTCTTCTTAGAGTCTTATCTTTTATCTTTTTATCTTATTGGCCATATTATGACCATTTTATGTGTTTTCTTATCTTTTTATCTTTTTATCTTGTCGGCCACATTATGTCCATCTTGTTGTTTTGTTTTAGGGATCCATTATATAAGAGTCTCTTTCTTACTAAATAGGCAAGTTTCAGAAACCTCTTCTCAATCTCTCTTTGTATTCCCCTTCATAAAATATTGTTAAGAAATAATAGTTAAGAAGGTTTAAGCCAATGCATTGGTTACACCTCTACGGTTTGAGGTACTTTTATCACGACCCTAATAGCTCTGACTGACACCCACACTAACCCCCTCCCCCCGGTGGGAGAATGTTACACCCTATAAGTTTCTAACATTTAGTCGGCATATTCTATGTTAGTCAAGAATTTTAGAGTTCGACTCGTACGAGAAAGAGCTCGGGGAAAGGTCGAACGAATGCGGAATTGAGCTTGCAGGGGAGAAGGCTGAACCAGCTGCCCAAAGGGGCAACGTTTCACGGACCCTCCCTTGGGGAATTGGGCTCCGTGGCACGCCTGTAATTTGGCGCATTGGGGTCCATGCCACGGACCTCCTTTCCACTGCCCAAGTATATATATAAGGTTCCTTTAGTTGTTGAATCATTTTCCAACTCCTATTCGGACAGGTAGAGAAAGGTACGAGGTTTCCATATAATTTTCATCCGTTTATGCTACGAAACGCTGTCCAAATTCAAATTAACTTTGGGTATCGAAGTTTAAGGCCATAGAGAGCATTACTACGAAGTTATTTTCATGAAATTCGCCCGGCAAATCGTAGCCCCATCGAGCCAAAGATGTCAGAATTTCTCCAAACTAATTTCTATACGATCACATGCTTCAATTAAGTATTTCTCCCTTCTGAACTCTCAGGAAATTAGACATTTTCGGTCGTGTTTCGTTAAGTTGAAGTATAGTCAATATTAGTACTGAAAGTTATCATTTTGGCCAAATTGAGTAGTGAAACTAGCGTCATTTCCCCAGTAATATGATTACAATTGGAAAGAGTTATTGAATATGACATGAAACCTGCCATTTAATTAGAAATCGACGATCGAGGTATGTTAAGGTGAATTCCTTTCGGCAAGTTAGTTTCTTTAATATTATAACTCAATTTAAATCCCAGTAAGAGGACCAGAACTATATCAATTGTGATTAGCTGATCTTATTAGATGAGACCAGTATTTTATGCCTAGTTTGGTATTGACTTTGCCTTTTATAGCCTTCTATGACCAATCCCAGGGTTACTAGCTGTGTTGACCCTCGCCAGGGGCGAGATGACGTCGCTCCACAGAGCGGTATACCTTTCGCGAGTGATGAAGATGGGGTCCCAGGTCCTCATACAATACATTCCATGGTTGGACTATTATATGTCGTATCGGCACCACAGCCCCGTTGATCCTGGTGCCTGGGGTGTATGATATCAGGAGTCCATCACACTCAGACACAACTACAGTCAGGGATTGAGTGGGCTCAGTTGTAGACCCAGGGGACTAGTAGGAAGGCTATAGTTATTACTTGACCCAGTGTGACTTATCTAGGGGTATATAGTTTGAAGTGTACTCACTAGGACTTACGGGGGCCCCAGGTGGGTTATTCTGTGCTGGTTGTACCTTCTGGCTTATGGAGGCCAAGTAAGTTTCTTGTTTGCATTAGTTACTGATAATTTAGATAGAAGGAAGTTCAACTATTCAGGTAGTATCTCTATCCTTTCTTTTCAGTTATTTTCAGTTTGATTTCTTTTTATTCAGTCACGTACAAATACTGTCGTACATAATCGCGACCCTTTGTCCCGGCTATTGTAGCACGTGTGTCGCCCAGGGCATAAGGGGCATGATGACTTGACGTCATCCTCACCTTCCTCCGGCTTATCACCGGTAGTCTGTTCAGGGTTCCAAACTCAACGATGGCAACTAAACACGAGGGTTGCGCTCATTGTGGGACATTACCTAACACCTCACGGCATGACCTAACGACAGCCATGCACCACCTGTGTCCGCGTTCCCAAAGGCACCCCTCTCTTTCAAGAGGATTCGCGGAATGTCAAGCCCTTGTAAGGTTCTTCGCTTTGCATCAAATTAAACCACATGCTCCACCGCTTGTGCGGGTCCCCTTCAATTCCTTTGAGTTTCATTCTTGCGAACGTACTCCCCAGTACATGTTGTACTAACGACCTTCTTGGGGCTGCTGCATTACTTTCCTGCAGGTGCCGATAGACATGAACAAGGACAATCTTAGCTTTCCGCCAGAGTTAGTAGAGCAGTCAGCTCCATTCCTCCGTAGCTAATAGTTAGAAGGTTGACTCTCTTTTTGTTTGTACAGTTTACGGGTAGGTCGGGGCCCTATCTCGACCATTATATCACTCCTAGAGGCTTGCAGATTGTTTCTAGTTCCTTGTGGTTAGTTGTTATTGGCTGTGCGGGGCTCATATATGCTTTATCTTGCGTGTTGGCCATGTGGGGCCTTGTTTTGCTATAGTTAGCGGCCTTGTCGGCCATAGCTTAGCTTAGTAATGGATTTACTTTACAGTCATAACTATACATCATGGTGGTCTTGTCGGCCCGCATAAGATTCCCCGTTATTATCTGCTTTTAGGTAGTTGTTTTCTTTTATAGGTGGCTATTAGGCCTTGTCGGCTGGGGGCTGTCTTTACAGCCAAAATATAGCTCACTGTTTTCTTGATTTGAGGTTTAGTGTTAGTCATGCACCAGAGGTGCGTAAACTCCAGTCAGGCCAGTTCAGACCCTATTAGGGCACCAGGTGTGAGTCTTGCCTCCGAAGGTGGGGCGTGACAGCGAACCAATGGTTCCTAATAATTTACCCCAAAAATCAAACATTCAGAAAGAAATAAGTGACTATATTAAAACAAAATGAATCATTAGTAACAATGACAATCCTCTTAAAAACACAACAAAACAATAATCCCAAAATCCGAAAGTCATTGTACCAAGCATATATGTATAGAACTAGGAATGATAAGTCTAAACAAATAAATATTTAAAATGTTTGGAGAAGAGACATCTTCAGTAGAGGATTGGGACTGCCCGTCACCGCTCACATTTGATTAGAATTGTTGCTTCTTATAGGTAGGGAC
>JACEIK010004617.1:2499-43378 GCA_018107945.1 Datura stramonium | reverse complement strand
TGCACCTTCATCAGTCCACAGTTTTTAGCAGTTCACATATTCTATATTTCATACTGATGTAACCCAAGTTTTGACATAAATTAATAACAACTCATCATAACATGCAATTTAAAACAGTTCACCAAAAAAAGATCAACTTCACATTCATAATCATTAATCTATATCACACTTAAGTTCTTTTTCACCCTCTTCATTTTAATTACCATTATAGGATCATCAATTCCACTCAACCACTTAGCGCACACTCATTTAAAACTTTCACAAGTTACACATACATCATAAAATAGAACAAATGTTGACATGTCGGGCACACGCCTCCTCCATATCACCATAAACACCCCGTCATTGAAATCAGTGTACACACATTCTAGAGGGTCTTCCCTTCAAGTTATGACCTGCAGGGGACTCTAGAAATCCATGTACTGTACCGGTGTGGTACCCGCTCCCACTCATATGCTCGTCTGGATGCTCCCTTCGGACATGAGCCACTCAACCAATATTGCTCGCCCGGATGCTCCCCTCAGACACGAGCCTCTAATCTTAGGATATTATTACTATTCTTAACCATTCTCATTCAACTGAACATACAGGGTGAATTCTTTAAACATTTAGGAGTTTACAATCTACTCTCTCACTTATATAAATACAAACCATCAACCATCTCAATAGAAATGCAAAGGAACTTTACTTAACCATTCAATACAATTTCATAACAGTTCACATACCATATCATAAACACATTACTTTTACAATTCATTCAATAGTAAAGCTTCAAAACAAGTAATGTCTGCAGACCAATCACATATCATTATTGCACAAAACATATATGCAATTAAATAGGGTCTATTTTCATTAAACCATAACCTACCTTAGTTTTTGGGTACGAAAATCAACTACTCTGCAGGAGCCTTGCCCTTTCTCAACGCCTCAGAAAGTTTGAAATCTACAACAACAATATAGATTAATTTCATTATTTACAATTCGAATAAGAGTCTTAGAAGTTCAAACCGTTCCCTTTAGGGCACTTTCAAAAGTAAAACTCCAATTCCACCTAGTTCTAGGTCCTAATTCCCGCGTAACCCATGTTCTCAAGCAAGTAAACCTTGGGGAATGATCAATACTTTCCAAACTTCTAATCAAACCACCCCATTAACTCCCCATGATCCATCCCTAGTCTATCAACCTAGGGTTTCTTAGCATTATAAAACACCATTAAAATGCCAACCTATGATTCTTGGGTGTTGAGAAATCAAATAAGGGAGGGGATTGGCTAGAGACTTACATTGGGGAAGAAGTTCAACAGCTTTGGGGGGAGAAATCACGTACATACCTTCAACTTCCATGTTTTGGAAATAATGGAGTATAACCCCAAAACTTCAACTTAAACCCACTTTCTGATTTCTATCATCCGCTGCAGCGGATCCAATGGTTAATTCCTTCATCTGCTACGACAAGACTCCGACCGTCACCTAAGTCTCGTTGTAGCAGGAAATCTGCCACCTCATCGGACCCCCAAAACCATGATTTAACACTTAGCTCAGTTCACATCAATTCTCCTTAATTTTTTCCTTTTTTGAAAGTCCTGAGTCCATTCCCCTCGTAACGACATGCGGCTCGTTACATATTTTAAATTTTCTGTATTGATTTTTTAATTTAAAATATTTTTAGTTGATCAAATTAGCCTAAATTAAAGGCTAATTACCTATGTGTATAACTATAGCACACTAGGCTGCTATTTCGACATGGTACTAATTCCTTAATAAGAAAAAGATTACCCAATGATATTAAGGTAGGGTGAATAATTTAGGCAGAAAGCCCAGGCTATGCAGAGGTCCTGTTAATATGCTTATTTAAGCCAAGGGAGGCATTTTAGGACTCGTAATGGACTATCCTTACCAGGATTATTGACTCGTAAAAATTTTTCTCCTGTAGTTTCATTAAAGTGATCCGTTTCTCATATGGTATCAGATCCATGGAAAATAGTAGTAATAGGGGTTATATGTTCAACACAATTATTTATAATGAATATCATGAGAAGGTGATCTACTATTAAAAACAGCAGAAAAGAAGAACATGATATGCCAAAACATCTAGATCTCCTTAATAAGTGGATTGCTCAAAAAGTCCAACCCAAAGTAATATATCAAATGGGCACTTCTGAAAAATTAAGTTTAAAGCAAGTTGTTAAAACAACTTAAGAAACTATTACTGTTGGCAATGATCATGCTACTTTTGGATTATTATTTGAAAATTATTTGGCTCCTTATAGGGAAACTCATAGATGCATGCATATTGGGTTAATACAAGTTTCTTTAAAGACACTTACTTTAAGAGGCTTACCTGAAAGTTTTATAGCAGC
The DNA here is from genome assembly GCA_018107945.1 of Datura stramonium. Classification (NCBI taxonomy): domain Eukaryota; kingdom Viridiplantae; phylum Streptophyta; class Magnoliopsida; order Solanales; family Solanaceae; genus Datura; species Datura stramonium. The sequence continues at coordinate 41,019 of JACEIK010004617.1, read as the reverse complement.
TTTGAGCGATGGCAGGAACCAGAACTAGAAAAAGTCTTTAATAGGGACTATACAAACCAGTTTAGCTTACTGTCTGATAACACTCAAACTCACACTCTTGATAAAGTATGAAGCGAACATTGTAAATAAAGATCCCAACAATGGTTTGGGTCGAACCCATAGGGAATATGGTAAGATATAGAGTAACGCAGGTATTTAAGCCTTTAGGTATGTTATATCCAAAAGGGGGGGGGTTTTATAGAAAAGAGTTATAAAACAAGATTGAAAATCGGTTATTGTTTATTAAGATTCACAAGTAACTAGGGTAAGTGTTTCCCATGGGTTCATAACTACTTCAGTTTTACACTTGTGATCTATCCCAATGCTTACTTGCAGAACTGATAACTAGGGTTCATCCAAACGACTGGTTCGTCCCTATTGGATAACTATACTCAATTACAGAGTTAGATCTCATCAGAGATTTCAATTCAACCATTATCAAATTTCTCAATGTTTGCTCAAGTTCGTGATCGATTTGAACCAGGGATTTTCCTTGGCTCCTAATACTGGGCATGCACGAACCTAAGACCTGTTAAAAAGAAAAAATACAAAAGAAAAATAGAAAGGAAATAAGAACCAACAGTAAAGCAAACATAATTAACAAAAGCCTTAGCCATATTCTCCGGCAACGGCGCCAAAATTTGATGTCGCTCAAATTACACCTCGCAATTGAGATATAAAGCAGTCGATGTCAAATATAGAACCCAACAAAGGTTGAGGTCAATCCCATAGGGAATATGGAAAGAACTTAAGTTAATGTGATTAGCTATTACTATCGGATTACTTATTTCCTAGAGGGGAAAAGAAATAAAATAATAAACTAAAGTAAAGACTACTAGATGTTTAAATCAATTTCAGATTGTATTCAATCAACAAATTTACTAGGATTGTGTTCCCCAAGACTTCATAACCACAAGGCTTTTACACTAGTGATCTATTTCGATGTTTAACATGAAATATTGGTAAGTTAGGTTCACCTAAATGGTTAGTCTCCTATCTAGATGATTATCACCACGCAACTTGGTCTGTATACGGGTGTATACTTAATTAACCCTTACCCTTAATATCGGATTAGCTATTCCCCGACAAGTTCAGGCTATTAGATGAGGGTTGATAACTCAAACCTCTGTTGTCAATCCCTTTTCCCATTCACTACCCCCTTGATCCGGTAAGTAAGAATAAGGCAAGTTCCAATGTTTGCAATAGTTAAGAAATAATTAAAACAAAGGGAAAAACAATACATGCGTTAAAGCCCGTTCAAGAATCACTAAGTGTTTTACCTATGTGTGTTAATTCATCCTGGATCCCACAACCCTATTTATGGGTTTAGCTACTCATAATTGAAATATCACAATCACAAAGTATAGAATAAATCGTAATTGTAACTTACAAAAATTCATAGAAGAAAACCAAGTGAATTGAATATAACTCCAAAAACAATGAACAAACTCCAATGTTGATTAATTCCCAAAATCAAGAAAAAAATTATAAACTTTTTTCCTCGAACCAAGAACAATCGTGAACAACACTAGAATCCTCCTAAAAGTTGGTAAAAAATAACTGCGTGTGAAAAATAAACCTAAAAATTATATTTATAGTTCTAAACAAATCTTATCCTAACTAAACTTGGATTCATAGTCTGCGGGGTAACGGGCCAAGTAACGACTCGTTAGGTCTCCTAACGAGTCTTATCTAGTGGTCTTGAGTCGTTCTCAGCAATTTGCCTAGTCTTGATGATGGGTCACCTAATGACTCGTCAGGCCTGGGAATGAGTCGTTATGAGCGCACCAGCTGAAAAGGCCCTTTCCCTTTTTAATAATAATAAATAAGGTAAGCTTCTCGTGGCCCTAGCTCACCAAATCTTCCAGTGCACTCGACGGATGCCCACAGTAACTGATGACAAGTCGTCACTTCACCCGGCGACTCGTTATGTCACTCGTTGCCTTCACTGGACACTTTGTCAGATTTTCTCCTCTCAGTCTCTACTCCTCTAGGTTCAAACAAGTAAAGAATTCGGGAAAGTCTTAATGTTGCATTTCATTAAGAAACATTAAATATGAAGAGAGTACAATACAAGTTTTTAGAATTGGTTTTGACTTACTTCATGTAACCCTAGTTTTTTAATTCACCATGGTTCCCACAATCCTAGTTGTAGAGGTTTTCTCCTCTCATGATTGTAAGATTGTTATTAACATTTATAGACAAATACATAATTGAATATTTACAATGATGAATGAAAGAAAACCTACTTTGAATATTGCAAGAATTGATGTTGAATAATACAAGAACAAAGAAGAAATCCAAAAAAAGAAATCTCCAAGACTTGAATTAAAATTCAGAACAACTTGTCTCTGATTGCGTCTAATCACTTCTTATCGCCTCTAATCGCCTCCCTATACTGAAAATAACTTAAGAGGTATTAATACAAATAATTGGAATCTTCTCCTAAGTAAATAGGGAAATTACCAAAAATTGTTGATGCCTTCACCTAAGACCCGTAACAGGATTATACAAGTCGTACCTTGACTCGTATGTTGGCAGGCTTATGCTAAATCTGGCTAAGTGTTGAGTCATGGTACGAACGTACCAAGAATCTATGAGTCATACAATCTTCCTATGGCTTGATCTTGCCATTGTTGGCATCTTCTGTTAATTTCCACGGATGGTATGGTATGACTCATACCTTCATTCTACGATCCGTGAGTCCTTCTCGTACATTGAGTTCTACTAGTCTTCTATTCTTCTGGTCTTTTCCACGGTTCCTTGGTATGTCTCTTAGGTAGATCTCATGACTCATGATCTCCACCCGTACCAGGATACTTGGCCTGTGCAATTTCTCTTAAAACTTTTCACGATTGCCATGGTATGGATTGTACTAGGACGATACGACTCGTACCAGGAGTTGTAACTTTCCTTTGCTTCACAATTTGCTCCTGGAACTTTCCACGACTCTCAGTATGTCTCATACAGACATTTGTGCTAAGCCACTTTTTCTCCATCTTTTTCACAACTCAGCTCCAATAGCTATTTTCCCTGAAAACAAAGTAAAAGCACTTTATATCCATATAAACATATCTAAGTCCATGCTATTTTCCTAGTTTAAGCGTCGAAAGTATTGTAAACTCATAACACATCAACACCCTCAACTTAAGACTTTTTCATGTCCTCGGGCAAAGAAAACAATAAACTAAAAACAACACTTAACCAGAAAGTAAACCTAGAATACCTACAAAGTCCAACACAACAAAATTTGCACTATGAACCATAATCAGCTATTGACCCTTTTTCTATTCAAACTAAGCCAGCTATGCACACATGTAACCACAATCAATGATATACAAGGATCAAGATATGGCATCCAACTATTAGCAGAGGATTGATCTATCACTAATGCTATTCACACAGATAATTGGTAAAATACAACGCAAATCAGGTTCTCTCACAGCAAATGAAGTCCCCAACACTCACAAATATATAACATGATGAACTTGGGACTAAACAAATGGGACTCTCAATCTCCCAAAGAAGTTCAAAATACTGCACATCGGATACCATAGGCTTGCCCTTATTTTCTCTACTTTGGCTCTTCGGACAGCTAAACTAGGATAACTATAGGACTTTGTTCGGCTTGTAATGTAGGCTTTGGGATGGGTATGATAAATATGAGATTTTAGTGACTAAACCCTCCATCGCACTACATACTTGTGGCTCCACTTTACACCTTTCACCCTATTTTTCACTTTTTCAATTTTTTCCTCCCTTTTCTCCATTTTCATGCAATATATGGGTGTGGTGTGTTTCTCATTTTTCATCCCTTTTTCTCTTGTATTTTCTTTTCAATTTTTCGTTTTCAGCTCTTTTTTCTTTTCTTATCACACCACACCTCATTTTTAACCCCTTTTCCTTTCTTTTTTCCTTTTTCACCTCCCACAATCTATACACCCATACTATAGCCACCCTTAACTTAGGCATTTTGCCTGGATTGAGGTTCAACATGTCCAAGGAGGGGCCAGGGTGAAAACATGTTCATTCTAAAAAATGGGCAAGGTTAAAGGTTAATTAAAGAAAAATAGTAAATATAAGTCTCAAAATCAGGATCAAGGGATTCATCATCATTTAGTAGGGTCATTTAGGCAAATGCGGCTAATCAATAAATAATAGTATATGATCATCTCCTAACCAACTATCCTAAATCCTATGCAAAGACCAATCCGGCAAGTTCTAGATCCTTTACGCAGTATTGAACTAGGTATATGACCTCAGTCACTCATGGTACCGATTTACATTGAATCTACCTATGCAGCTCATGCACAGCTAAACTATAACTACTCATGCTCATAATTTAAATTCCATACATAGATCCACAAAAGTCATGCAATTGTAATTAAACTACACAGCTAACATCAAAATTTTCAACAGGGTCAATTTTTTCAAAAACATCAAACTAGTGCATTTATTGGCTGCAAAGTAATTGTAAGTTGCCTCTAATTAAAAAAAACCCTAAAACATAATCGCTATACTACATAGTATACCTGAGAGAAAAGAAACACGACAAGAAAAACTCTCGTAAGAATCAAAATTCCCAAAAACACAAGTACACTTCCCTTTGAAAAAAATGTTTCGTCCCCAAAGCATAAAATATATAAGCACAAGGGAAAGGGACATACATGTGGTGTACGAAGCGCTCTGTCATCCCACATAGGTGGTACCTATGATGCATCTGTGGCGCTAGCGGTGGTCGACGCACTAAATTGTACATCTGTTGGGGGATTGGTTACCCCTGCATCATGCTCGATCGCTTTTCCAACCTCCAAACCAAATCTAGCTGATTGTGGCTCCCCCGAAGGGTCCTCACCACCAATGATCACTCTCTGGGCAGTAGTGGAGCTCCCCGCTCCTCTGGCTCGCTCCTGCAACTCCGACATATGTGTGTCATGGGATTGTGAGCTCTCTACTCTCGCCCAGTTTCTTTCATTCGTTTCTTTCTTTTTCTTCTTCTTTGAGGGCTCATTTTCATCTTCATACAAGACCCTCTTCTTACCTTTTCCTACGTTTGTACCTGATGGGACCCAGTATGCTTGTAAATCTAGCTCCTCATCGAGCTCAGCATCCAAGTCCAGAAGAGTGGGAGTTGTTATGATTGTTGGCTGTCTAGACGACAACTCATTCACTTGGCTCTGAATAACCCCCAACTCCTCCTAGAGGATACTAGTGTCCAGCTACTCTGCTAAGTTCTCATTGAACTGATGCTCAAATCTGTCTATCCGCCCATGCATCCCTCTCACGGCCTCCTCAATCTCTACCTTTACCCAAGGCTTGACATTCTCCATCATTGATTGTATTTTCCTTTTGACCACTATTAGCCTCTTTGCTAACTTTTAGAGGAAGTCGTGAGGGACCAAAACATATCCAGCTGGTGTCTGGCTTGAGAGACCTACTGTAGGTGCAGTAGAAGTGTTGGGAGCTGCCTCTGAATGACTGGCCTCTATAGCCGGTGTCTCATCCTACTCCAATGAGGTGGGGGCATTAACCTACTCACCCTCAGCTTCTCATAGTACCAGGATTGCAGTCGGAAGTCTAGCCAACTTACTGGGTTTATTTAATCCTAAACCATCCCTATATTTGTCGTCCTCTAGCCTCGGATCTCAACATCAACATCTTTTAGCAATCAGACACCAGCGTCTCTGCACATCCGATATATAAGGATAGGAAATAGCATGGTGGTGCTCAATCCAAGAATCTCGGATCTTATTGTCTATTACCCTCAGGATATTGATCTCATATCGGGACATAATGCATGCTACTAGGGATCCCTATCCACACTAGGTGTGTTGTCAGTCACAGTCGGCATCAGTCTGTGGTGGACTACATCCAACAAGCCTTCGCTATGAATTTCAACGAAGATCTAGTGACCTGCTTTCCACCAGCCACCCACTCAACTTCCTCCTTGTCCTCTACTATAACTCCAGCTAACCACTTGAGCGGGCTTTGTCTCTCCTCAGTACCCAACTGATTTATCCACTTCATGCCGTCTATCCGATGTTTGAACTTTACTGTGGATGGTGAAGCAATGAACTGCGGCCCATAGAGCATCCGGGTAATGGTTTTCTCAAAAATCTTAACTTCTTGCCCCTAGATCAATACTTTTTCAAGTTTGGGCTGCTCCTTCTATTGCTTGCCAGACTATGCATTCTGATTTAATGTAGCATAATAATTGGAATAGAACTCCCTAACCATCTCTAGACTATATCGATCAGGGGACCTAGCCATCCACTCGAACCCATAGAAGCTAAAGATCCACTTCATCTCCTCAAACCCATTTAAGGCACTAGTGAGGATCCATGGCTCTTCTTGGATACTGCGCTTGGGGTGTTTCTTGGATGTAAGCGCCGATCCCTGCTCATAAATCTCCTATGCCCCGGGCATCTGCCATCTCATAGTACGCCTTTTTGTAGGCGGGGTCTGCTCAATTTCCTCTACATCATATCCTTCTTTAGATACAGACTCATTATTGCAATCTCCGAATTGGGCCTCCTCGGACCCTTCATCATCATTAGAGTCACTTCTGGACTTTTGAACCTGTTCCTCTGCTCCCTCTTTAGACTGGGAAGCAGTGATTGGAGCAGCAGAAGTGACTTCAGCCTGTACCTTTTCTTGAGCCATAGTGGTGGCAGGCTCATCAACGTCTGATGTCTCAACTTTGTACTCCTCCACTGAATCACTAGGGCAGCTACCTGCTTGATCAGATGTAGGGCTCATCTCTCAATGCCCTTCGAGCAGTTATCTCCGCTCTAGCTTTCTTGTCCTGGGCATATTTGGTTGCTCTTTTCTTCATTGTTATTTTACCTGTGGAGAAAAATGGTTAGTATGTATGATCTAAGAAAAAGAAAGCAAGAAAAGTACCCTCTGAAGTTTTCCACAAGTCTACAGCACGGGTCGTACAATGGTGGTACGACTCGTACTAAGACTCGTGGTTTATAACAGTCCTGTCCCGACTCTGAGGTACGACTCATACCATGATGGTAAGGTTTGTACTAAGACTCATACTAAGGGATTCTCCAAATTGTGTTGTTCTATATATATATCTATGACTTGTGTTACGTATCGTAGTTTGTTTTTACGAGTTGTAGGTAGGGTTGTACAATCTCCTTTGGTTTTTTACCCTTACTGCCTCATGGTACAATCACCAGGTACTACTCGTAGCGGGATCCTACGAATTGTACTAGTCTTCGTACCAACACTTAACGTACAAAACCCCAACTATCCAGTCAGTTCCTGTAGTGTGTGAATATCCAGAAGTGTCCCCATATGATTTATTAGGAATTCCTCCCGAGCGGTAGATTGATTTTGGTATTGACATTCTTCCCGATACGCAGCCTATATCTATTCCTCCTTACAAAATGGCTCCAGCTAAGATAAAGGAGTTGAAGGAGCAATTGAAGGATATTTTAGACAAAGGTTTCATCAGACCAAGAAAATCCCCGTGGAGAGCACTAGTTCTCTTTTTTCGAAAGAAGGATGGTTCCCTTCGGATGTGCATTGATTACCAACAATTGAACAAGGTAAGATTCAAGAACAAGTATCCTCTCCCCAGGATTGATTATTTGTTTGACTAGCTTCAGGGTGCTAAGTGCTTTTCAAAGATATACCTCAGATCTAGATATCATCAGCTCAAGGTTCAAGAGAGTGACATTCTGAAGATAGCCTTCAGGACTCTGTATGGTCACTATGAGTTTGTAGTTATGTCTTTTGGACTAACAAATGCTCCTGTAGCTTTTATGGATTTGATGAATGGGGTGTTCAAGTCGTATTTGGATATGTTCGTGATCGTATTCATAGATGACATTCTTATATATTCTCGGAGCGAGGAGGAGCATGCCACTCATTTGAGAGTGGTACTACAGACTCTTAAGGATCACCAATTATATGCTAAGTTCAGCAAGTGCGAGTTTTTGGCTAGACTCAGTAGCATTTTTGGGTCATGTGGTGTCAAGTAAGGGTGTACAGGTGGACTCTCAGAAGATAGAAGTTGTGAAGAATCGGCCTAAATCAATGAGTCCTTCGGATATCAGGAGTTTCTTAGGTTTAGCTTGTTACTACTGGAGGTTTTGTTGAAGGGTTTTCATCCATAGCGGCACGGTTGACTAAGTTGACCCAGAAGAAAGTGAAGTTTCAATGGTCGGAGGCATGTGAGAAGAGCTTCCAAGAGCTTAAGACTCGACTCACCTTAGCATCAGTGTTGACTCTACCTGAGAGTACCGATGGGTTTGTGGTATATTATGATGCCTCGAGGATCGATCTTGGTTGTTTATTAATGCATCACGGTAAAATTATAGCCTATGCGTCTAGGCAGCTGAAGGTCCATGAGAAGAACTATCGAACTCATGACCTCGAGTTGGCAGCGGTAGTATTTTCCTTGAAGATTTGGAGACATTATCTGTACGGGGTCCATGTGGATGTGTTTACGGACCACAAAAGCCTACAGTATGTGCTTATACAGAAGGATCTAAATCTACGTTAAAGGGGGTGGTTGGAGCTTCTCAAAAATTATGACATGAGCGTTCTTTACCATCGAGGCAAGGCTAATGTGGTAGAAGAAGCTCTCGGCAGGATTTCTATGGAGAGTGTGTCCCACATATATGAGGAGAGGAAAGAGTTAGTGAAGGATGTGCATCAGCTTGCACGACTAGGAGTTCGTCTTATTGACTCGACGGATGGTGGTGCTATTATACAGAATGGATCAGAATCTTCCTTGGTGAACGAGGTCAATTCTAAAAAAGACGAGGATCCTATTTTGGTAAATTTTAAAGAAGTCGTTCAAAATTAGAAGGTGGAGGTTTTCTCCCAAGGGGGAGATGGTGTACTACGATATCAGAGTCCTTTGTGTGCATTAGGTGTTGATGACTTGAGGGAGCGGATGTTGCATGAGGCTCACGGTTCCAGATATTTTATACATCCAGGTGTCACCAAGATGTACTGTGACCTAAGGGAAGTCTATTGGTGGAATGGCATGAAGAAGGACATAGTAGAGTTTGTGGCTAAGTGACTGAATTGTCAAAAGGTGAAGGTTGAGCATCAAAGACCTAGAGGTGTGCTACAAGACATTAGTATCCCTATATGGAAGTGGTAGGAAATCAATATGGACTTCATTAAAGGGTTGCCTCCTACTCGACGATAGTATGACCCTATTTGGGTTGTTGTAGATAGGTTGACCAAAGCAGCTCACTTCCTATCGGTCAACACTATCGATTCAATGGAGGATTATGCTAAGTTGTATATTCGGGAGCTAGTTTGGTTGCATGGAGAGCCCTTGTCCATCATATCAAATAGAGGTACTCAGTTTACCTCCTAGTTTTGGAGATCATTTCAAAAGGGACTATGTACTTAGGTCAAGCTTAGTACAACTTTTCACTCGCAAATAGATGGTCGGGCTGAGCGGACCATTTAGACTCTTGAGGATATGTTGAGAGCGTGTGTGATTGATTTCAAGGGTAGTTGGGTTGATCATTTACCTCCCATTGAGTTTTCATATAACAACAGCTACCATTCCAGCATTCAGATGGCTCCGTTTGAGGCTCTTTATGGGCGGAGATGTAGATTGCCTATTGGCTAGTTCGAAGTCAGTTAAGCTGCGTTAATAGGATCAGATTCAGTCCATGAGGCTGGGGAGAAAGTTAAGCTTATAAGGGGAAGTTTGAAAATAGTCCTATGTGGATATGAGGAGGAGAAATTTGATTTTGAAGTTGATGATTGGTGTTTCTGAAGGTATCTCCCATGAAGGGAGTGATGTGATTCGGAAAGAAAGGGAAACTTAGTCCCCATTATGTTGACCCGTACCGGATTGTGAGATGGGTTGGTAAGGTAGCGTTTGACTTGTAGTTGCCCTCAGAATTGGCTTCAGTGCATCTGGTGTTTCATGTGTTACTTTTGAAGAACTGCATGGGTCATCCAGCTTTGGTTGTCCCGGTGGAGAGTGTAGGTGTGAAGGATAACCTCAGTTACGAAGAGGTCCCAGTGGAAATACTTGATCATCAGGTTCGGAAGCTAGGAAATAAAGAAGTAGCTTCGGTAAAGGTTTTGTGGCGGAATCAGCATGTTGAGGGAGCTACATGGGAAGCCGAAGTAGATATGATGGCTAAATACCCGCATCCATTCCCTTCTGGATTAGTTTCAACTTGAGGTATCAGTTTTATCCTTAGTATTCTATTCAGTTTCATGTTCAATTTATGTGTTCCAGTTTCGCTTATGTCAATGCATGTATGTGTGATAAATGAATTTAGTTCAGTTATATGTTCTAGTCCGGAGTCGGTCACTTCGTCAATTTTTAGCTTTAGATGTCCAGTATTTGAGATGTCAGTCCCCTTTTCCTCCAACTTTCAGTATGTTCATTCACATACGAGGACGAAAGTTCCTAAGGGAGATATATTATAATACCCGAAAGTGCCTAAGACTAGACTCGGGAATTTGAAATGGGCAGCAGCAGAAAAACTTGAGATTATACTCAAAACGACTCGTGGTACGAATCGTTGGAGGGTCTAATCACCCGTTGGAGACAGTCTTTTTCAGTTTTTGCAGTAGGATGTTATGTGGTAACGAATATAAGGACTACCCATTAGTTAATGTAATGGATCATGGTAAGGTATCGTTGTGAGGATAGTCCTTGTCCAGGGTGGTTGGCACAGGTCATAGAATGACCCGTCGTTTGGGACAATGAGTCGTGGTAGGATTCTGTTGAGGGGACTTCCAAAAGATGAGCAGTGGTGGTAACGGCCAGAAGCGACAGTCGTTGGGACTCATAATGACTTGTCCTGACCAGTCATTGTTGGAGACTTGAGTTGGAAACTAGCAAGGTAATGGGAGGCAGTAATGATTCATCCTTTGGAGTAATGACCCATTCTGTCAAGTCGTTATTACAGGATGAGAGAACTGAAAGAATGTAGGAAACAAGTAACGGGTGGATACCACAAATCGTGGTATCAAAGCACGACCCATTGTATCACTCGTTGTCACTGGCAGTGCAGAAATTCCAGACTTTTCATTAAGGGTATTTTCATAATTTCATAGATCTAAGATCCTACACTACATAAATTTTAAGCTCAGTTAGCAGAGTTTTAAGGGTGTTAAACCTATTCTAAGTCTTACCATTCCATGCATACAATTTAGAGCTCTTCCTTGGAGATCAAGCTTGAAGAAGTTCCCCAATTTCTATCCAATTTCCTTTGGGCTTTAAAGAGGGAGTGTAAATCAGATTTACCCAGGTATGTAGGGTTATGAATGGGTGTATCCATCCACTCCCATTCCCAATTCCTTCTCAAATTCATGAAAATTCTAGTTGATGAATTTATGGGATTTTAACCCAACTTGTGAATTTTCTAAGTATGTATCATGGGTATAATCTATTCATGTTTCCAATGTTGAATTATGATTCAAGGGAATGTATTTTAATATTTTTAAATTACAAATTTGTGTTTTCAAGGTCTTACAATTATAATGCCCAATTATGAAAATTCATGAAAAGATGAGATTATGATTTATGTTTTCAAGCATGATGAGATGTATATGATGAAAGTATGATTTTGAACTACCCATGTATATTCATGTTTTTGACTATCAAATTCTATTTCAAGTATGTTTAAGTTTGGAAAAGTCCATATGATCAAGTATGTTTCATGATTTATCTAACTTTCATGTTATTAGCCTACCACATAGTTTGGGAGTCTAGACTCCCACTTTTCAGCTTGTGGTATGGTTTGAGAAAAGGCTCCTCATGTTATGTTTTTAGATTATGCATGTACTATTATGATTCAGCTTCATCACTAGACGATGGTTCAGCTTTGTTGAAAAATGATGGAGAACATGTGCGTGTTTTTGGGAGTAATGTCTAGCACCGAGTAGGCTAAGTGTAAGTAACCTTATGCCTTAGAACTACATGTCAATGTAGGTATTATCAAATTATTTGGGACCTACCTTGTAAGTTTCCCCTGCCCCAAGGGGCATTCAGCTTGACATCTATATCATGGTAGCGTCCTTAGTCTTGGCAAGGCTTTGGACAGCTCTACCGACTTGAGTGTGATAGTCGGGACCACGTAAGCCCTATCATGGTAGTGTCATTTATATGATGAGTCTTCCATTGTTCCTCATGATTATTTATGCATGTTCATCAGTCACGATATTATGTTTTCAGCAGGTTTGAACCAATGTTCAGTTTTACTTATGAATAATCAATTTCAGCTTTGGGTAATTCGATTCGATTATGACATTCAGCTATGTTTAAATCATGTTCTCAAGTAATAGCATGCAAGCCCTACCCTCAGACTCTTATGATGAAATGTTTTATGATGTGCATAATCTCTAATTTGACTTACTAGTGGTATTACTTACCTTGCATACTCGGTACATTTCATGTACTGACCGTATACTCTATGTTGTATCATTTCATGATACAGGCTCCGACATTCAGGTTTAGCCCCGCGGTTAGCCAAATCCTCAGAGTAGCACCTCCCAGCCAGAGTTGGTGAGTCCTCATCCTTCAAGGACCCTTTTATCAGTTGTATTTAGTATCTTCAGTTTTATTTTTAGTGAGTTAGTGGGGTCTTGTCCCATCAAATCGTCAGTATATAGAGGCTTATCAGACATAGTATGTTTTTAGTTTCAGATCACTATTATGTACTTAGATTTTCAGACATTCGATGTTATTAGATTTTCAGACTTCCACTATTTTATATATGTTAGACTTCAGCATTGTCTTGTTGAGTTTATGTAATACCCCGGAAGTGCCTAACACTAGATCCGGGATTTAAAAATAGAAAGTGGCAAAAATCTAGAAATTAATCACAGAACGGTTCAAGGTACGGATCGTTGGTGCCACCAACAACCCTTGGGAGATGTCCGTGCTGAGATACTGCAGGATCGAAGTTGGTAGTAACGGGTCTAGGAACGACCCATCGCTAGATGTCACGAGTCATTGTTTGTGGTCATGGTGAGGTTGACCCTAGGTCATGAATGAAGTGACGAGTTGTGGAATGACCCTTTGCAGGTAACAACGGGTCGTGGTCAACAGTCGTTGGAAGGGGTCCCAGTTTAAGGCAGTGATGACAATGACTAGCAACAACGAGTCTTTGGAGCTAACAACCACCTATCATGTCCGGTCGTGGTGAGGGATCATAGACCTAAACTCAGGGAGTGGTAACGACTGACCGTAGGATGTAACAACGGATCGTTCTGTTGTCCGTTGTCATTGGTAGTGCAGAATTTTCAGGAATTCATTAAGGCTATTTTCATCATTCCTAAGTTCTAAGGTCCTAAACTACGTCGTTTAAGGCTCGAAATGCAGTGTTTTATGAGGGGAAAATATACCCTAGGCTCATTCACATCCACGCATGCATATTGAAGGGGTTTAAAAGGTGATCAAGTTAGAGTTCTTCATGTTTTTCTTCAATCCTTCATTGGGCTTTCAAGGAGTGATAGAATCTCATCTTTCCCAGATATGTAGGGTTATGAATGGGTGAATTTTTTCACACCCATGCACAATCTCTCCTAAATCATGAAATTTTAATTGAAAGCATTTTGGGGTTTTATCCTAAATCTTATGAAATCATAATGATCCATCCATGGGTTATTACTTCTCATGTTTTACNATGATCATATTTTACAACTAATTCAATTATAAATTTATTGATTTAAATTTCAATTATATTATGCCTAATTATGCATGTTCTATGATGAATTGAGTTATGATTTTTACCTTTATTTTTTATGTTCTTTAACCCATCATGATTTATGATTTATGATTTATGATATGGATTTACTCAAATGCCCATCATGAATTTATGATTTGTTAAGTATCTACATGTTTTACAAGTATGCATGAACCTCATAATTTACGATTTATGATTATGGACAACTCACTGGTCTTACCTTCATGGATAGTTCACGTATTTACAAGCATTCTTATGATTATCATGATTTAACTAGCCCATTAATATCATGTATATTATCCTATGAGCACTATATATGTTTTGGGAGTAGTATTTAACACCGAATAGGTTCAGGGCCCAAGTTTTGCCCTGAATCTCAGAACTACGAACTACCGTAGGTCATTATGGGACCTCCCTTGAGATTGTCCCCTTTTTCCACAAATGTTCATGTGTGATATCACGCCCTTCATGGTTCTACCCTTGGCAAGGTACAAACACCCTCCTGACTAGGGATTTACAGGTCGGGCTCCATGTGTGCTCATATGGGGTATGTCGGTTATAAGAATCTATTTTTCCTCATGATTTATGCATGGTTACATTCATACGGTTTTGTCTCAAGTCATTTTTAATAATGTTTTTCTCTTATGATCATGTTGATGGTTAATTTACGAATGTTTTGAAAACCTTGAGTCTTATGTTACATTATGATATTTATGTTATGAGCATGTTGTCCTACTCTTACGCACTTTTATGTATTTAAAATATCCGTTTTACTTACCTTTCATACTCGGTACATTCCACGCACTGACTGCATACACTATGTCGTATCATTTCATGATACAGGCTTCGGTACTCAGATTCAGCCTCGACCCTAGCTAGCCTGTCAGAGTTAGCATCCCACATCAGTTGGTGAGTCCTCATCTTCCGAGGACCATTATTATTAGTTTACCTTATGTACTTTTAGTTTTCTGCTTTAGCGAGTTAGTTGGGGGCCTGTCCCATCAACTCATCAAGCTTAGAGGCTTTTCGGACATAAGGATATAATTAGCTTTAGATTCATGTGTGTTTCTGTTGTTATGCTATTTCAGAATTTCACTAAGTTTATCATGTTGTTTCTTTCAATTATTTGATTGAGTTAGATGTGTGTTCATTTCATGGGTCGATTTGGACTCCCTCGAGGTTCCTTGTCCCATGTCTCGATCCGGGCGTACATTCGAGTCATGACAAACTTTGCATCAGAGCAATAGGTTTGAAGTGTCCTAGGGTGTCTGAAAGTCATGTTAAGTAGAGTCTTTTTCATGGGGGTGAAGCGTGCCACACTTATGAAGAATAGACTATAAGACGTTTAGGAAATGTTCCCTTCTTTCATGATCTCATGTCTTGCAATGAAATGCCTATCTATCCTTCTAACTTGTGCTATACACATTTGCAGAATCATGCCTCCACGTCGAGTAAATGGAAAGAGAAACGGGAACGACCACGAGAACGGAAATGGAGAAGGGCACCATCAGGCCCCACCGGCCCATGAGGAGCATACACCAGAGTCGGCTTCCCATGGTGAATTCAGGTCAGCCATATAGATGCTAGCGCGGGCTTTTTCTGCCTAGGTCAATCAACAAATGGTGGCACATCTTTCTCAGAACGGGAATGCGGCGATGGCTCGGGTTAGAGATTTTCTGAGAATGAACCCACCAGAGTTCCTTGGGTCAAAAGTAGATGAGGACCCGCATGAATTCATTGATGAGATTATGAAGATCACCCAGATCATGGGGCTAGCAAACGAGGAGTGCGTTGACTTGGCCTCTTATCAATTGAAAGGGGTTGCACATATTTTTTTTAAACAGTGGAAATACAGTAAGGTAGTGGGAGCAGGCCCTATTAGTTGGGAAGAGTTCCACACCGCCTTTCTATACTAGTTCTTCCCTCGTGAGATGATGGAATTAAAGGCAGACGAGTTTGTAAATCTAAATCAGGGTGACATGTCGGTTCAGGAGTACGCTCTAGAGTTCACCTGCTTATCCAAGTATGCACTAGACTTAGTGGCAAACCAGAGGGCTCGGGTGAGATGATTTGTACATGGAGTGGCCGACTACCTGGATAAGGAATATAGGATCACCATGCTGCATCAGGACATGGATTTTTCTCGCATAGTTTTACATGCCCAATAGATAGAGGCAGTGTATCAGAGGTAGAGAGAGGCTAAGAGGGATAGGATAGACAATTATGGGATTTCTCAGCCTAGATAAAGGGGTGTACATCGCTAGTAGTCTCATCACAGGTCTTTTGCTCCAGCACCATCATCAGCTAGTGCACCATCCAAACCACAAGGTGATTAGAGAAGAAGGGCTTCAGATTCGAGGGGCTAGGGTAGTATGCAGATAGAGCGCACCTTCCCAGCCTGTGCAAGGTGCGGCAAGAATCACCAAGGGAGGTGCTTAGTTGGCTCAAACGCTTGTTTTGCAGCCGAGACAGCGACGGGTTCTCTGCCCCTGCAAGGATGGAGCGATAGAAGTTTTTTTTTGAGAGTGTGGCAAACTCGGACACAGACTCAGGGATTTCCCTTCCGCCAGATCAGGGGGCGGCGGAGCCCATATACCAGTCGCTAGTTTAGCAACTCCAACAACATGTCCCTTCCAGCAGGGCGTTTCAAGTAGTTCAACTGGCGATCAGCATCAAAATAGGTTCTATGACCTTGCGACTCGTCAGGAGTAGGAGACTTCCCCCGATGTGGTTATGGTATGTTACGAGTTTTTCACCTTGATGTTTATGCTTTGTTATATATAAGGGCTACCTTGTCTTTTGTGACACCTTACATGGCTAGTAGTTTTGAATTCGGTCTTGAGATCTTGTCAGAACCCTTCTCAGACTCTACTCCAGTGGGTGATTCAGTCATAGCTAGACGGGTGTATAGAGGTTGCCCGATCACAGTCCTTCAGAAAGTCACCTCAGCAGATCTAGTAAAGCTAGACATGAATGATTTCGATGTTATCCTCGACATAGATTGGCTATTTGCATGTTATGCCTCAGTTAATTGTAGAACCCATGTGGTATAGTTCAGATTTCTGGGTGAGCCAGTCTTAGAATGGAAGGGTAGTTCAGTTGTGCCTGTAGGTCATTTCATTTCCTATCTTAAGGCCAGAAATATGATTCCCAAAGGTTGTGTGTACCATTTATTTAGGGTTAAGGATGCTACATCCAAAAACTCGACTATCCAGTCAATTCCAGTGGTATGTGAGTATCCAAAAGTGTTCCCAGATGATCTACCGGGAGTTCCTCCCGAGAGGGAAATCAACTTTGGTATTGACCTCCTACCCAACACGCAGCCTATATCTATTCCTCCCTACAGAATGCTCCAGTTGAGCTAAAAGAGTTGAAGGAGAAGTTTAAGGATCTCCTGGATAAGGGTTTCATCGGACCAAGAAAGTCTCTATATGGTGCACCAGTTCTATTTATCCGAAAGAAGGATGGTTCCCTTCAGGTGTGCATTGACTATAGGCAATGAACAAAGTCACCATCAAGAATAAGTATCCTCTATCCAGGATTGATGATTTATTTGACCAGCTTCAGGGTTCCAAGTGTTTTTTGAAGATAGACCTCAGATCCAGGTACTATCAGCTAGGAGTTTGGGAGGGCGACATCCCGAAGACTGCCTTCAGGATGCGATATTGTCATTACGATTTTGTAGTTATGTCTTTTGGACTAACAAATGCTCCTGCAACTTTTATGGAATTGATGAATAGGGTTTTCAAGCCATGCCTGGATATGTTCGTGATTGTGTCTATTGATGACATCCTTATATATTCTCAGAGCGAGGAGGAGCATGTCGCTCATTTGAGGGTGGTGTTGCTGACTTTGAAGGATCTTCAATTGTATGCAAAATTCAGCAAGTGTGAGTTTTGGTTGAACTCAATGGTGTTTTGGGGCCATACGGTATCAAGCGAAGGCATACAAGTGGACTCTCAAAAAATAGTAGCAGTGAAGAATTGGCCTAGACTGGTGAATCTTTCAGATATCCAGAGCTTTTTGGGCTTAGCTGGCTACTATCGGAGATTTTTTGAAGGTTTCTCATCTATTGAAGAACCCTTGACCAAATTGACCCAAAAGAAGGTGAAATTCCAATGGTCTGAGGCTTGCGAGAGGAGCTTTCAGGAGTTGAAGACTCGACTTACCTCAGTTCCAGTGTTGACCCTACCCGAGGGTACTGCTGCGTTCGTGGTGTATTGTGACGCTTCAAGGATCGGGCTTGGGTATGTATTGATGTAGCACGGAAGTTATAGAATATGCCTCCAGACAGTTGAAAGTTCATAAGAAGAATTACCCGACTCATGATCTTGAATTGGCCACGGTGGTATTTGCCTTGAAGATATGGAGACATTATTTGTATGTGGTCCACGTAAATGTGTTTACGGATCATAAGAGTCTACAATAAGTGTTTACCTAGAAGGATCTCAATCTTCAGCAAAGGAGGTGGTTGGAGCTACTTAAGGATTATGACATGAGTGTCCTTTACCATCCGGGAAAGGCTAATGTAGTAGCAGATGCACTTAGTAGACTCTCCATGGAAAGTGTGTCCCATGTAGATGAGGAAAAGAAGGGGCTAGTGAAAGACGTGCATCGACTTGCAAGGTTGGGAGTTCATTTGGTTGATTCAACCAATGGCGGTGTTATTGTTCAGAACAGATCAGAATTATCCTTGGTGACTGATTTAAAATCTAGACAAGAAGAGTACCCCATTTTGGTAAAGTTAAAGGAAACTGTTCAAAATCAGAAGGTAGAGGTCTTATCCAAAGGGGGAGATGTGTGCTTCGATACCAGGGTCGCTTATGTGTTTCGAATGTTGGTGATTTGAGGAATCGAATGTTATACGAGGCTCATGGATCTAGGTATTCAATCCATCCAGGTGCCACCAAGATGTACCGTGACTTACAGGAAGTCTATTGATGGAATGGCATGAAGAAGGACATCGTGGAGTTTGTAGCTAAGTGTCCAAATTGTTAGCAAGTAAATGTTGAGCACCAAAGACCCGGAGGTGTGCTCCAATATATTAGCATTTCTACTTGGAAGTAGGAAGAAATCAATATGGACTTCATAACAGGTTTGCCTCGCACTCACAAGCAATATGACTCCATTTGGGTTGTTGTAGACAAGTTGACCAAAGCCGCTCATTTTCTATCGGTCAAAACCATGGATTCGGCGGAGGATTATGCCAAACTATACATCCGAGAGCTAGTTCGGTTACATGGAGTGCCCTTCTCCATTATATCGGACAAAGTTACCCAATTTACCTCTCAGTTTTGGAGGTCATTTCAAAAAGGACTGAGTACTCAGGTTAAGCTCAATACATTATTTCACCTGCAAACGGATGGTCAAGAAGAGCGAACAATTCAGACTCTCGAGGACATGTTGAGAGCATGCGTGATTGACTTCAAAGGTAGTTGGTGTCGTGCCCCACCTTGGGAGGCAGGACTGGCACCTAGTGCTGGTGCCTACCAATGACTTAAATTTAAGAAGCAAACTGCTATATCTCCGCTGTAAACACAACTTTGGGATGACAAGGCCACGCAACACCTGTAAAAGAAAATAGCTAGCCCAGCCAACATACATTAATAGGAATCCTATACAAGCCGACAAGACCACCATGTTGTCTAGTTATAACTGAAGGAAAATAAGCAGCTATACTAGGCCCCAAATGGCCAACACCTAAATAAGACATACATGGGCCCTACATATCCAACAATAGCTAACTAACTAGATATTGTAGTCTGCAAGCCTCTAGGAATAGAAATAATGGTCTGAACAAGGCGCTGGCCTACCCAAATTCTATATAAATGAAAGACTGTAATCTCTACAACCTGGTAACTCGAAATGAAAGGAGCTGGCCAAACTGCTGACTCTGAACGGCTGCTACTGAAGATCCTAAACTCTATTTGTCTAACCTGCAAGCAAGTATGCAGTGCCCCATAGTTGGGCGTTAGTAAAATATGTACTTAATATGTAAGGCAATAATAAAGGCTGAGTAGAAGATGTTAAAGATTGAAAGTAAGTAGAAGGAAGGGGCAGAAAGTAACATGAAAGTATGCTTATTCATTACCTTCATCTAGTAAAACACTACACGTATATGAGCTTCATAGCATAATCATATATTCATAAGCTATAGATAGTAGAAAAGAATAAAAACAAGAACCTAACCTGGCCCCCATAAGCCTGGAAGGTACAATCAACACAAATAACTCGCTCGGGGCCCCCATAAGCCCTAGTGAGCACACTTCAATCTATATACCCCTAACAAGGTTTTTATGACTCCACTGGTGCTATAGCATCCCAGCAGTCCCCTTGGTCTGCAACTGAGCCCACTCGGCTCCTAATCTGTAGTTGTGTCTAAGTTCGATGGACACCTGATAACTGCACCCTGGGCACCAGGCTCGACAAGAGTCAGTGATGTCAATACGATAAAAATTAATAGTCCATCCATGGAATGGACTGTAATATGTCCCTTGGGCCTCTGCATCGTCCCTTGTGATGGCATATCGCTCCTTGGAGCAACATTATATAGCCTCTATAGGCGATGACACAACTAGTAACCCTAGGGTGGTCATGTAAGGCTCCTAGGTGAGGGCAATCCCAACCAATGTGCTATACCAGAGTCTCAATCTAGCCACTCAAAAGGCGTATCTGGCGTTCTAGGCATAACACAACTGCTGCTCATCCCTAGAATAATCTATATAGCTACTAGCAAGCACACCCCGTGTACCTGTATCTGATCAGAGGATCTTGATAGTGATCATAATCTATAATGGTCTAGACCGGATAGGGGGAGGTCTGGAGTGGCCTAACAATACTTTGAATGTCCTACTCAGACAACCATAACTCATAAGGAATTGTAGGGTCGTAGACAACAAATTACTTACTTCCTTTACTTAGAATGACAGTAGGGTTGCTACTGATCGGACCTGCTTTTGAGCGGTCAGCCCCTAATCCTCGATATGTAGCCTACTGAAATTCTTAGCCTGAGGGTAATACTATGCTAATATGGTTCCAATCCTTTTGACCTCAACTTGGTCTATTTGGATTTTCTATATCTTCACTGGATGAGTCTTAACCTCGTGGGTAAGTCTATCTGGACATAGCCGCTTACGGCAACCTGTACCTGAGTATCTCATGAGCGCAGGCTAGGGTTCTGGCCTCGCATTCAACTACTAATAAGGTCCCCTCCATTGGGTACCCACGGTCTATCTGACCTGGACGACTGGGATAGCTTCCTGAGCCACCTGTATGATGGATACTAGGTCAACTGGAACTGGCAGTCACTGGTACTAGCTAACGAGGTGGCTAGGTGTCACTCAGTCCACTAGACAACCCTATTGTCGCTGACTCTAAAGTATAACTGTCCTATCTAAATTTTTGGCCCCGGGGCATGAAGGTACGCCACCGATCTCTAGGTGAATTTTACTGTCTACCCGGGCATCAACTGCAAATTATATCGCCCGTGTATGACTTATGTTGTCCTAACTTACTGAAACCAGCCCAACAGCTAACCCCAAGCCTCTAAGGCTCTGGGCATGACAGCAAGACATCAAAATCCTACCAACATATTGAACAGAAGAGTAGAGGGCTTATTATGATGCCTCTAGTGTGGGTCACAACTAACAGCCTCTTCCTCGACGAGGATACTGTAGTATATTCTCATTACGTTTTCTAATAGCTAACCACAACATGTATAAGCACTTTTTACAAGAAGAAGCTAATACAACACATGGGATTGTTACCTATGTTCAAGAGCCTATGTCATATCATTATATGACAAGAATAACTTGTTGAGGAATAAACCTTAACATACCTTGAATTCTGACTTTTGATTGCTTAAGCAGTTTTCCACCTGAAGCCAGTAATTCCACTTAGTTTCCGTCTTTACACTGATAAAATACATCTATTTTCAACAACAAGAACGGCCAATAACAATATCTTTTCGATAGAATAAACTGTAACTTCTCTATTTCATTCGGTTGAAAACTTATAATTCCTCAAGAGTTTAGAAGGGAGAAATACTTACCTATTATCTGTGGCCATTTAGGATCCAATTTGGAGTAATTCCGACAACCTTTACTCGGCGGAGTTCTGGTGTACTGGGTGAATTTTCAAGAAATAACTCCGTAGAAATGCTTTCTGTAGGCCTTACACTTGTTACCCGAAGTTCATTTGCATTGGGACGGCATTTGGTAGCGTAATCAGACTAAAACTCAATGGAAATTGTGCCTCCTCTTGATTCTGCTGAGAGAAATGTTGGAAAAGTGATTTGAAATAAACCAAGGGGTCTATATATACAAACATGGGTGGTGGCAGGGGTGGCGCCCCCATGCCGCCCATCGTGCCTAGAATATTGTCGTGTTGCGTCCCTCAATGCGCTATCTTGCCTGGCGTGCCGCGCTGGCCAGTGCACTGCTGGCTGGCGCGTCGCGCTGGCCAGTGCATTGCTGGCTAGCGCGTCGCACTGGCCCCTCACAGCCTAGCCTCGCCCGATCCTTCTTCCGAGGATTTTTCCATGTGCGTCGAGCTCTTATTACTCGTCATAATTCCACTCGTACGCCTACTAACATTTTACTGGGTGTAATAGTTGGGATGATCATTTGCCTCTTATTGAGTTAGCATATAATAATAGCTATCATTCCAGCATTCAAATGGCTCCTTTTGAGGCTCTCTATGAGAGGAGATGTAGGTTGCCTGTTGGTTGGTTCAAAGTTGGTAAAGTTGCAATGATAGGACCAGATTTAGTCCATGAGGCTATGGATAAGGTTCAGCTAATACGGGACAGGTTGAAAACAACTCAAAGTTGCCAAAAGTCCTATGCTGATGTGAGAAGGAGAGAACTCGAGTTTGAAGTGGATGATTGAGTGTTTCTGAAGGTGTCTCCCATGAAGGGAGTGATGTGGTTTGGAAAGAAAGGAAAACTCATCCCTCATTATGTTGGCCCAATCGGATTGTGAAGCGGGTTGGCAAGGTGGAATATGAATTGGAGTTTCCCTCAGAATTAGCTTCCGTGCATCCCATATTCCATGTATCACTCTTAAAGAAGTGCTTGGGTGATCCAGCTCTAGTTGTCCCGGTGGACAGTGTTTGTGTGAAAGACAGCCTTAGTTATGAGGAGGTTCCAGTGGAAATACTAGATTGTCAGGTTCGAAGGCTAAGGAACAAGGAAGTAGCTTCAGTCAAAATTTTATGGAGGAATCAGCATGTTGAAGGAGCTACGTGGGAATCCAAAGAAGACATGATGTATGGATACCCACATTTATTCTCTACCGCTCAGTTCCAACTTATGGTATCAGTTTTTTCCCTAAAACTCTATTTAGTTTTCATGTTCAGTTCAGGTGCCCCAGTTTCTTTCATGTATGTGGATGTGTATGTGATCCATGAATTCGGTTCGGCCATGTAGTTCGAATTGGAGATAGTCATTCCGTTGGTTTTTTAGCTTAAATGATTAGTATTTGAGTATGATGATTGCATTTCTCTGTTTTTTGTAAGTTTTCTCATATTCGGGGACGAATATTCCCAAGGGGGAGATATTGTAATACCCCAGAAGTGCCTAAGACTAGACCTGGGATTTAAAAATAGAAAGTGGCAGAAATCTGGAAGTTTATCAAATAACGGGTCAAGGTACGGACCGTTGGTGCCACCAACGATCCGTGGGAGGTGTCTGTGGTGAGATACTGCAAGGTCAGAGTTGGGAGTAACGGGTCTAGGAACGACCCATTGCTAGATGTAATGAGTCATTGTTTGTGGTCGTGGTGAGACTGACCCTTAGTCAAGGACGAAGTGACGAGTCATGGAACGACCAGTTGCAGGTAACAACAGGTCATGGTTTGCAGTCATAGGAAGGGGACCCAGTTTAAGAAAGTGATGACGAATGGAAGCAACGAGTCGTTGGAGCTAGCAACGACCCATCCTGTCCGATCGTGGGTGAG
Source organism: Datura stramonium (assembly GCA_018107945.1). Lineage (NCBI taxonomy): Eukaryota > Viridiplantae > Streptophyta > Magnoliopsida > Solanales > Solanaceae > Datura > Datura stramonium. The sequence goes on along the minus strand of JACEIK010004617.1, from coordinate 17,327 downwards.
GGATTAGAGACCTGAACTCAGGGAGTAGCAACAAGTGGTAACGACGGACCGTAGGATGTAACAATGGATCGTTCTGTCGTCCGTTGTCACTGGCAGTGCAGAATTTTCAAGAAATTCATTAAGGGTATTTTCGTCATTCCGAAGTCCTAAGGTCCTAACCTACATCATTTAAGGCTCAAAACGCAGTGTTTTATTAGGGGAAAATCTGCTCATTCACATCCGTGCATGCATATTGAAGGGGTTTAAGAGGTGATCAAGTTAGAGTTATTCAAGTTTCCTTCAATCCTTTATTGGGCTTTCAAGAGTAGTAGAATCTGATCTTTCCCAGGTATGTAGGGTTATGAATGGGTGAATTTGTTCACACCCATGCCCAATCTCTCCTAATTCATGAAATTTTAATTGAAAATCTTATGGGGTTTTATCCTAAATCTTATGAAATCCTAATAATCTATCTATGGTTATCACTTCTCATGTTTTACATCATATTTTATGAATCATGATCGATTTTACAACTAATTCAATTATAAATTTATTGATTTAAATTTCTATTAAATTATGCCTAATTATGCATGTTCTATGATGAATCGAGTTGTGATTTTTACCTTTATTTTTTATGTTCTTTAACTCATCATGATTTATGATTTATGATATGGATTTACTCAAATGCCCCTCATGAGTTTATGATTTGTTAAGTATCTACATGTTTTACAAGTATGCATGAACCTCATGATTTACGATTTATGATTATAGCTAACTCACGGACCTTACCTTCATGTCTAGTTCACGTAATTGCAAGAATGCTTATGATTATCATGATTTAACTAGCCCATGAATCTCATGTATATTATCTTATGAGCACTATATATATTTTGGAGTAATATTTAACACCGAATAAATTTAAGGCCCAAGTTTTGCCCCAAATCTCAGAACTACGTGCCACCGTAGGTCATGGTAGGACCTCCCCTGAGACTGTCACTTTTTGCCCCAAATGGGCCTTTCATGTGTGATATCACACCCTTCATGGTTCTACCCTTGGCATGGTATGAACACCCTCCCGACTAGGGATTTTCAGGTCAGGCTCCATATATGCTCATATGGAGTATGTCGGTTATAAGAATCTCCTATTGTTTCTCATGATTTATGCATGGTTACATTCATACGGTTTTGGCACAAGTCATGTTTAATAAAGTTTTTCTCTTATGATTATGCTTATGGTTAATTTACGAATGTTTTGAAACCTTGAGCCTTATGTTACATTATGATATTTATGTTATGAGCATGTTGTCCTACTCTTACGTACTTTTATATATTTTAAATATCTGTTTTACTTACATTGCATACTCGGTACATTCCATGTACTGACCGCATACTCTATGTTGTATTATTTCATGATACAGGCTCCGGTACTCAGATTCAACCTCGACCCTAGCCAGCCTGTTAGAGTTAGCATCCCACATTTGTTGGTGAGTCCTTATCTTCCGATGACCATGCTTATCCATTTACCTTATGTACATTTAGTTTTCAGCTTTATTGAGTTAGTTGGGGGCCTGTCCCATCAACTCATTAGACTTAGAGGCTTTTCGGGCAAAAGGATGTAATCAGCTTTAGATTCATGTATATTTTTGTTGTTATGCTATTTAAAACTTCCACTAAGTTTATAATGTTATTTATTCTAATTATTTGATTGAGTTAGATGTATGTTCATTCCATGAGTCAACTTGGAGTCTCTCGGGGTTCCTTGTCCTGTGTCTCGATATGGGCCTACGTTTGGGTCGTGACAGTTTAGATGTCATGTTCATACCATGGGTTAACTTGGAGCCTCTCAAGGTTCTTTGTCCATTGTATCGATTCGGGCCTATGTTCGGGTAGTGAAATAGGTGCTAACAACTATTGTACTTGCTGGACAATTTCAAACAAGTAACTTAATCTGTTGCAACAATTGATAAACTTGCTATGAATTTTCAAACAATTATTGTACTTGCTGCAACAAATTCAGAGTAATTTGATCATGAATTTCCTATATCAATCATATTAATTGTTAAATATAGTGAATTAAATGCATTTAAAGACTTAAAGCTACATTTAATGATGTTCTTTAACAATGATATAGTAATTTAATCATAATAGATGATCGATCGAGCAATTGTATGCGTAATCAAATTTAACCGAGTAATTTGATCATGAATTTCTTGGATCAATCATATTTATTATTAAATATAGTTAATTAAATGCATTTAAGGACTTAAAGCTAGATTTAATGGTCTTCTTTAACATTGACATGGTAATTTGATCATAATAGACGATCGATCTATCAATAATATACTTAGTCCAACTTAATCGAGTAATTTGATCATGAATTGCTTGGATCAATCATATTTATTGTTAAATATAGTGAATTAAATGCATTTAAGGACTCAAAGCAATATTCAATGGTGTTCATTAACAATGACATAACAATTTGATCATTATAGACGATCAATCGAGTAATTGTATATGTAGTCAACTCTAATTGAGTAATTTAATCATGAATTTCTTGGATAATCATATTTATTGTTAAATATAGTGAATTAAATTCATTTAAGGACTCAAAGCTAAATTTAATTGTGAGTAGAGCTAAAATATTATCGTAATAATTAATAATCTATTGCAACAATTCATCGACTTTTTGGACTTGTTTCAGCAAGTATTATGACTTGTTGCAACAAGTTATCTACTTGTTAAGAATTTTCAAACAAGTTACATACTTTATACAGCAAGTTATATACTTATTGCAACAACTTGTTTAGTTAATGCAATAACTGTTTTATCAAATGACTTAATTGTTGTAATTTTTCAACAAGTAACACGACTTGTTTGAACAAGTTGTTTACTTGTTGGGATTTTCTAGCAAGTAATCTAACTGCTACAACAACTAGCTTAGTCATTGCAACAACTGTTGTACTTGCTGCATCAATTATCTTAGACATTGCAACAACTATCTTGGTGAGATTTTCCAGAAAGTAACATAACTTGTTGCAGCATATTAAAATATAAAAAACACAAAATATACTAAACATTAAAATACGTATATTCACATAACTTCAAATACATGATGTTCAGCCCACCTTAGGGTTGGTTTCTCAACAACAACACTTGAACAAAATTAATAACTTAAAAATATCAAATAAATTGTTCAACAAAGTTTTCAAATAAAGGCAATTAGGTGCTAAACCACCTTACGACACTAATTCTTTATCAACCACCCCCACATCTCATCTCCGCAGCATTTGCTCAACAGTATTATCATTCAGGAAACTTATTGAACTATTGGTAATCAGAAGCTCAATGAAGGCAAGTGAATAAGGACTGCATGTTGCCCCAGTGTCATTCTTGGGGAGATCCTTCTTTCGGTCATAAATCCTCTCTTCGTTGAGTAACTTGAGAGGCAAGTGGTCGAACATACCACTCTATTTCAAGAACCTAGGTCATAATTCCATCACTGGTTGAATGTGTAGGAAGAAACATCTTCTGGGTAGCTAGGAATGTTGCAATTATAAACATTTATCATTCCCTCATTGATCAAGAATTCAAGAGCGACAAATATTTTTGTCAAAGGTCATCACAATGTAGATTATTTTGCTCCTAAGCCATGGGAAACGTCCTATATAAGGTCTGGCACCTTTGCAGCAATCAAGAAAATAATCATAGAATTTATAATTATCAAGACTTCATTTAACTAAACAGCACCCGACAGAAGACTCTTCTCGCTCAACTTTTTGTACAAATCCTTCATGAAGTTGTAGAAGTTGAGATGCAGGATTATGTCTTTGGGATCATAGTGGTTGGGGTAGTTTGTATGTCTAATACGCATTAGACATAATATGAAGTTGGGGTAGTTTATATGTCTAATACGCATTAGACATAATTTTTCATCTACATACTAAAGAAAAGAAAAAGAAAAAGATAGTCGGTTACTTGCTACAACAACTTAATGAATTTGCTGCAATAGGTGAAGAAATTGCTACATCTATTGCATCAACTTAATAGAATTGCTACAACAGATGTAGCAACTATTGCACTACTGCAACAGCTTAATAAATATGTTACAACAGATGTAGCAACTGCTGCATCTGCTTCATAGGCTTAATAAAATGCAACAACTGCTTAATTGAATATAAATAGAAGTTGTAGGAACTTACTCAGCCCTCCCACCACTTATCCAAGTCAGTCATGCAATCAAAGTTGAGATAATTAAATTCATGCATTATGTACAGGATCTTGGTTAATCTCTGTCACGACCCGAGTTCACGCCCTAGACAAGATACGGTACTTAGATCACAAGTGACTGTAACCAAACACATGGTTAAGCATTCCCCTATTAAGACTGATCTACTGAAAATAATAATAAGAGGAATATAACTAAAGAAATAAGTAAATATCGATTTATAACAAAAAGCTGAACAAACACTGAAACTCAAGTCGAAATTAACATGTACTGTCTGAAAGCCTTCTAAAAAGAACTGACGAGTTGCTAGAATAAGACCCCAGCTAACTATAATGTTTGAAACTAAATTAAAAATAACAACTAAAAATTGAACTCTGGCCCTCGACAGATGAGGACTCACCACTGAAGCTACTAGGAAATCACCGAGAGAAAACTAGCTGAGGTACCTGAGCTTATATCATAAAATGATATAGCACATAAGAATTTGTGATCAGTATTTTGGATATACTGAATATGTGAGATATAAGTTAAACATAAGAATATTTATAATATGTAAACTATACTAACAAGACATGCAATGACCATATCTAGAATCATAAGTATTGAAAAGAAGCTGAAAGTCTAACAATACTGTAAGAACTAATAACTATCTGAAGGTCATAAGCATCTCCTGAAATCTGGGAGACTGAACTACACTAGAGACTATGACTATACTAGTCTAAACTGTATTGTGGGAGAGCCTATAACCGAGATATAACCACGTGAGCTAAATATGGAGTTTGATGTTTAAACGTCATTAAAGAGAGCCCACTATACCTTGCCAGGGTATAGTGGCTGAGATGTGCGGTCGCTATCTGGGGCCCATTCGGGCTAATAACCTATAGTGACACGTAGTTTTAGGAACCTAGGTGCACTGAACCCCGGCCCGCTCGGTGCTAAGTGCTACTCCCATTGAAAACCTACTTATACCTAACTGGATGATACCTTGAAATTGATGTCCTAGTACTAAGTCAGAACTACTTATCTGAAGTGTTCTAACAGTCTAAGGACCTGAAAGAAATTGTGTTCTAAGACTTGTCAGAGTTGCTTTGTCTGAAAGTGTCATGACAGTCTAAAGAATGACAATCATGCTGATAAACTAATACTACTGAATTTAATAAAAGACTGATGAACAGTCAAACTGATCAGCTGACATTATCGGTGTATACTAAGTATATTCATTGTCTGAAAATAATAAACTTAAGTCGAATCATACACACTGAGGATTTATGCTCAAATAACATTCCATGATAAAAATACAACATTCTAGATCAGCTTTTAAATCATATAATAATCAACCTAAATATCATAATAAACTAGGGAGACGATCATATTATGAGATCTACATCAAAAACATAACAATCATGTGGTAGGGTGATAAAAATTATCAAGACAACTAGAGTTTAGGAACACTCATAATTTATTTGGAAAAAAAGCCCTAATTCTTAACTCTCGTAGGGCTAGAATAGAAAAGGTTTTGAGAGTAATTTTTGGGACACAAGGATGGAAGAATCCCCTTGTTGAATTCCTGCATACCTGAAGAAAAAAGTCTCTGAGAAGAAGCCTTAAATTTCTGAACTGGAGGAAGAACTCTAGTTCTTGCTAGGAGAGATCTTGAGCTCTAATGCTCTATTCTTGAGAGGCTAAGTGAGAAATGAGGGATAAGAATTGACTAACTCCCTATAACCCCTGAATATTTACCCAAAAAGACGTATTTTAGACATTAAATTGTGGAAAGTTACAAAAATATCCTTGAAAAAAGTCTGAAAAGTTGCTTGTCGGGATCTAATGGGTCACACAATGAGTCGTTGGTTGTGACCATGACTCATTGGGACCAGTCATTATTCTTGGGTATAAAAATTCTCGTTACTGGAACTGAACAACAGACGAGAACAATGAGTCATTGGTCCCACTCATTATCACTAGGAGAGATTTGAACCAACTTAGCATATCCCCCAATGGACAGATAGGACGAACCGTTATCCAAAACAATGGGTCGTTTTTTTCCATCCATTGTCACTGGGGTGACTTAATCATTTTCTGGATCTCACTAACGGATACATAGAATGATTCGTTATATCAAACAATGACTCATCATTTGGCCCATTGTTTGAGAGGAGGATTTAGTAGGTTTTTGGACTGGGTTACAACGAGCGATAGGACAACTCATTCATGCAACGAGTCATTCTACAACTCATTGGTACCTTGGAGGAAATTTGTTGGAGCTTACAACAACTCTTCTGACGGGTCGTTGTTCTTGACAACGGCACATTGATTGAGTCGCTCTGAGGCAAAAAATTTCTAGTTTCTTTTCTAGTTTTCATTTTAAGTCTGTGTTTGGTCTAATAACTTTTGAAGTGTTACAATATCTCCACCTTAAGAACATTTGTCCTCGAATGAAGGATGAGTAAGCTGAAAGACTAGGGGAAAGAGCAGCTTCTCGAACTGAAGGCTATAAGTTTATTACTGAAGGAGTGACTAACTCCGAACTAAGGTAGATATACTAAGTGAACTTATGCAATTATAGTGCACCCTAAAACATGAATAGAGTTGAGGATTACATAACTGACTAGGGTACTGAGGAGGATTTTAGTACCTGATGTTGAAGCTTAGCTAGAAGGGAATAGGTGAGGGTATTTAGCCATCATTTCTGCTTCTGCTTCCCATGTGGCTCCTTCGCTAGCTGGTTCCTCCATAAAACCTTTACTAAAGCAACCTCTTTGTTCCTCTAGCTTACGAACCTAACGTTCTAGGATCTGAACTATAACTTCTTCGTAAGAGAGGCTACCATTTACCCCAACACTCTCTAGAGGAACTATTGAGTCGGTTCACCAATGCACTTCTTCAATAAGGACACATGGAAGACTGGGTGCATTGATGCTAACTCCCAGGTAACTCCAGCTCATAAGCCATATTGTCAATGCGTCTTAGGATTTTGTAAGGTCCAACATATCTGGGACTGAGCTTTCCTTTCTTCCCGAACCTCATCACCCCTTTCATAGGTGAAACTTTTAGATATACCCAATCATCCACAACAACCTCCAACTCCCTTCTCCTTACATCTACATACTATTTCTGCTGGCTTTGAGCTGTTCTCAGTCTTTCCCTGATAAGTTGAACTTTTTGCATGGCCTGATGTACTGAATTATGTCCTATCAAGGTAGATTCGCAAACCTCAAACCACCCTATAGGAGATCTGCACCTCCTACCATATAATGCCTTAAACAAGGCCATCTGAATACTGGAGTTGTAGTTATTATTATATACAAATTCGATGATAGGTAGGTGATAATACCAACTACCTTTGAAATTGATCATACAAGCCCTCAATATATCTTCCAAAGTCTGAATAGCACACTCAGCCTGTCCATCTGCCTGCGGGTGAAAAGTTGTGCTGAGCTTGACCTGAATACCAAGTCCTTTCTGAAATGACTTCTAGAAGTCCAAGATGAACTGAGTACCCCTATCTGAAATGATGGATAAGGAAACTCATGTAGTCTGCCTAACTCTCATATGTATAGTCTAGCATAATCCTCTATTGAGTCTGTGGTCTTAACTGGTAGGAAATATGCTGACTTAGTCATCTGGTGTATGACCACCCAAATTGAGTCATGTTCTCGGTGCGTACGAGGTAAACCTGTAATACAGTCCATGTTTACTTCTTCCCACTTCCAAGTAGGAATGCTAATATCTTGAGTCATACCCCTAGGTCTATGATGTTCTACTTTGACCTATTGGCAATTTTGATGCTTACCCACAAATTTTGCAATGTCCTTCTTCATGCCATTCAACCAGTAGACTTCAAGTAGATCACGGTAAATCTTGGTGGAACCTGGGTGGAAGAGTACCTGGTGTTGTGAGCTTCCATTAGTATCCACTGCCTCAAACTTCCACATCGAGAACACACAACCTGCCTTGATAACAAAGCACACTATCTCCCCTTTTGGAGAACGCTTCCACCTCTTTCTCTAGGACTGCTTCCTTTAACCTGAGTAAAATTGGGTCTTCATCCTACTTTTATTTAACCTCCACCATAAGGGATGATTCTGACCCATTCTGGACTACCGCTCCACCTTTTGTTGAGTCAACGAACTGGACCCCTAACCGAGCCAGTCTGTGAATATCATTTTCCAGTTCCTTCCTACCATCCTCAACATGAGTAGCACTCCCCATAGATTTCCTGCTGAGGGCATCAGCCACTACATTGGCCTTGCCCGGGTGATACAACACACTCATGTTGTAGTCTTTCAATAATTCTAACCACCTTCTCTGATGCAGGTTCAAGTCCTTCTGACTAAACACATATTGTAGGCTCTTATGGTCTGTAAAAACATCCACATGAACCCCATAAAGGTGGTGCCTCCAAATCTTCAAGGAAAATACTACTGCTGCCAGCTCGAGATCATGAGTCGGATAGTTCTTCTCATGTACCTTGAGTTGTCTAGAGGCTCAAGCTATTAACTTACCATGCAACATTAGAACACAACCAAAGCCAACTCTAGAGGTATCACAATAGATCACAAACCCGTCTGAACCTTTTGGTAGAGTCAGAAATGGGGTTGTGGTGAGTCGAGTCTTCAACTCCTAAAAGCTCTTCTCACATGTATCATACTACTGAAACTTCACCTTTTTTGAGTTAGTCTGGTCAAAGGAGAGAAAATGGAGGAAAATGCTTCTACAAACCATCCATAATAATCGACTAAACCCAAGAAACTCCTCATATCTGATGGAGAAGTGTGTCTTGGCCAGTCCTTAACTGCCGCAAACTTTTGAGGATCCACTTGAATACCCTCACTGGAGACCACATGATCGAGAAATGCAACTGAATTCAGCCAGATTTCACACTTGCTAAATTTAGGGAACAACTGGCAGTCCCTAAGAGTCTGCAAAACTATTCGCAAATGGTCTGAATGCTCCTCCTCCTCTTCTATTCTGAAGTAAATCAGAATATTGTCTATAAAGACAATAACGAACATGTACAGGTACGGCTTGAATATCTTATTCATTAGGTCCATAAAAGCTACAGGAGCATTGGTTAGTCCAAGAAACATAACTATGAATTTGTAGTGACCATACCGAGTTCTGAAGGCTATTTTTAGAATGTCACATTCTCTGACCCTGAGCTGATGGTATCCTGATCTGAGATCTATCTTGAAAAACAACTAGCTCCTTGAAGTTGGTCGAACAAGTCATCAATCCTAGGTAGAGGATACCTACTCTTGACTATAACCTTGTTCAGCTAATGGTAATCGATGCACATTCTGAGTGTACCATCTTTCTTTCGCACGAATAAGACTGGGGCACCCCATGGAAAGATACTGGGTCTGATGACGCCCTTATTAGAAGGTCTTTCAGTTGTTGGTTTAACTCCTTAAGCTCAGATGGAGCCATTCTTTAAGGGGGAATAGATATGGGTTGGGTTTTTGGAAGAAGGTCTATGCTGGAGTCTATTTCCCGCTCAGGAGGGACTCCAAGGAGATCTTCAGGGAACTCATTTACAACTGGAATTGACTAAAGTGTCGGGGTATCAAAACTAGAATCTTTCACCATAACTAGGTGGTAGATGTATCCCTTAGAAATCATTTTCCTAACCTTAAGGTATGAAATGAACCGACCCTTAGGCGCCGAAGTGCTACCCTTCTACTCTAGGACTAGTTCGTCAGGAAACTGGAATCTAACGATTCTAGTTTTGTAGTCAACTGAGGCATAGCAAGAATGTAACCAGTCCCTGCTAAGAATAAGGTCAAAATCAACCATATCTAGGTATACTAAATAAACTAAGGTGGCTTTATGAAACACTTTGACTAGATAATTCTTGTATACTCGACTGGATCTAACTAACTCGCCAACCAAAGTAGAGACTTGATAATGCTCAAACTCACACTTCCTAACAAAGTATGAAGCATTCGTTGTCAATAAAGAACCCAACTAAGAGTTTGAGGTCGAACCCATAGGGAATAGGGTAAGATCTAGACTAATATTGGTATTGAACTTGTTGGTGAGTTATCTCCAAATTGAGGGGTATAAAGAAAACAATATTAAAACAAAGATTATAGTTGTGATTTAAATGAATATTTGCAAACAACTAGGTAAGTTTTTCCCATGGGTTCATAACTACTTCGGGTATACACACATGATCAATCCCAATTCTTAGTTGTAGAACTGATAACTAGAGCTCTTCCAAACGACTGGTTCGTCCCTATTGGATGACTATACTCAATCACCGGGTCAGGTCTCATGAGTAATTTCAAACTAACCGTTATCAATATGTTCCAAATTTAACTATCCTATGACCATAGCTCAAGTTAATATAATGATCGTAAAGATCAAAGCTTTGTTGTAATTCTCTTTTCCTAATCTCTACTTCTCTAGGTTCAAGAAACTAAAGAATTCGGACAAGTCCTAACATTGTACACCGTTAAGAAATGGTTAAACATAAAGAGAATAAAAAAATAAGATTTTTGCATTGGTTTTGAATCACTTTGTGCAACCCTAATTCGTTAATCCACCATGGTTCCCATAACCCATAGTTGTGGAGGTTTTAGTCTCTCATGGTTGTAAGATTACAATTTGGATTCATAGACAAACACATAATTAAATACTTACAGCAACAATTGGAAGGAAATTAGATTTTATTATCAAAGAACAATGTAGGAAATCAAGAATTTGATCCCAAAAATTGCTCCTCGAAACTTGATAAAACTTCAAAAAAATAATTCTTCACACGTCTACTAACTCAATTATGTCCTTCTATGACTAAAATAAAATGTAAAGGCTATTTATACAGACATTAGAAACCTTTTCCTAAGCTAACAGGGAGTTTTCCATATCTGGTGTTGACTGTGTCACGACTGGACCTACGACCCATAGCAGGATTATATGGGTCATACCTCTTTCCGTAAGTCCTTTGCTACTGCAAATTTGGCTAATTGTTGGCAGGCTGGTACAACTCATACCTTCATCTTACGAGTCGTACAATGCTTCTATGGTTTGGCCCTGAGAACTCTGACTTCTTCTAGAATTCTTCACAAGTGTTGTGGTATGACTCATTCCTTCTTGCCACGACTCATACTTTCTATAGTGTCTGAAGTTCTTCCAAGTACTAAAGAATCTTCTGGAGTACACCATGGCTCTTGTTACAATTCATATATTGATGCCACAATTCGTGAGTCCATCCATACCAGGAGTTTGCCTTTGTGAAATTTCTTCTTAATAATTCCACGACTCCGGTTATGGCTCGTACCATCTTGGTACGGCTCGTACTGAGAATCATATGTTTTCTCTCTTCCCACTTCAGCCTTCTGACTTTCATCACGGTTCTTAGTACGGCTCGTACTAAGACTGGTACTTAGGTTGATTTCTGCATTTTAAGGCTTCTTTTGAACATCTTTGCTCCAAAACTTATTTTCCCTGAAATCAAAGTAAAAGTGCCCCATATCCATATAAACATACCCAAGTCAATGCTATTTTCTCATTTTTTAAGCGTCGAAAGTTCTGTAAACTCACATCACATTAACACCCTTAACTTAAGACTTTTTCATGTCCTTAGGCAAATAAAAATAAAAACTAAACACGACGATTAACTAAAAAATAAACTTAGGATACTACAAGCAATATCAAACAAAATTTGCACTATGACTCAAAAAACTTTTGGCCCTTTTTTCGTGAACCAAATCGGTACATGCACTACAAGAAACCACAAAACATGATAAACAGGTAACAAGACATGTCATCTATCTATTAACAGGTGGTCAAGTCATCACCGATGTTTTTTACATAAATCACTTAAAGTTAAACACAAACCATATACCCTCATAGCAAATGATGTCCCCCACTCATAGATATAGTAAAAGGTATAACATGATACTGGACATGCGAGACTCACACTCTCACAAAGAAGTTCCAAATACTGCATATTGGATACCGTAGGCTTTCCCTTATTCTCTCTACTTCGATTTGTTAGATGGTCAGGATCACTATAGGACTTGTTTTGGCTTGTAATGTAGGCTTTCGGGCTAGGTATAGTAGATATGGAATCTTTTGAGTGACTAAACCCTTCCTTGGCACTACGTACATGTGGCTCTACTTTTTAACTTTTTTCACCCTTTTTGCTTCTTTCATTTTTTTCACCCTTTTTTTCTACACTTATATGAGTGTAGTGTGTTTCTTCAAACTTTTATGCATCTTTCTCTTTTTGTATTTTCTTTTCTGATTTTTCTTTCTTTTATCACACCACACCTCATTTTTCACCTTTTTTCTTTTCTCTCCCTTTTTCACCTTCCCAATCTTTATGCACCCCTACTCTAGCCATCTTCAACTTAGGCATTTTGGCTATGTTGAGGTTCACAATGTCCAAGGAGGGACCAGGTTCATTATAAAAAAATAGGTACGTTTAATTGGTTAATCAAAGAAAAATGGTCTATTTAAGGCTCAAAAATTTGGATCAAGGGAATAATATGATTTTGGTAGGGTTATTTAAGCTAAAAATGGGCTAAAAAAGAATGGCCTATGATCCTTTCCTAACCAACCATCAACCTATGCAAAGACCAACCGAGCAAGTTCTTGATCTTCTACACAATATTGAACTAAGTATTAGACCTCACTCACTCATGGTACATGTCTTGAATTCACTCTACCTGTCCGGTTTATTCATGGCTTAACAAAAACTACACATGCTAGTATGCTAAAAGACATAAGAAGATCCAGAGAAATCATACATGCAATCACAAGTACACAGTTAATTCATCAAAAAAATTTAAATAGGGTCAAATTTTAAAAACATCAAAACTAGTGCATTTTGTTGGCTGAGTACTCCTAAGTTACTTTCTAATTAAACAAGAATCACAAAAAATAAAATTCTAAACATGTTGGTTCTACTAGATAGCATGCCCGAGGAAAAAGAAACACGGCAAGAAAAACCCTCGAACGAATCAAGAACCCAAAAATACAAGTACACCCCCTCCTCTTTTTAAGAATTGTGCTTCATCCCCGAAGCATAGAATGTAAGCATAGATGGAAGGGAACGTACCTGCGACGCTCTTAAGCACTCCTATCATCCTGCGGAGGAGGTGCCTCTACTGCAATCATGGCTGGCGCATTCACTAGTGGATCAACAGGGGGAGTGGCTACCCCCTCAGTAGTCTCGACCGTCTCTATAGCCTCTGGAATGGTCGGGGCTAAATTTGGCTCGCCCAAAAGGTCCCTGCCACTGGAAAGCTCTGTCTGGGCCATGGTGGAGCTCCCTACTCCTATGGCTCATTCCTGTAGCTCTGAAAAGTGTGTTTCATGAGTCTACAGGCTCTCTACTCATACCGCTTGCATTCTTTTTTATCTCTCTTCTTCCTCTTTCTCGAGGTCTCTTCTCTAACATCCTCGGAGACCCTCTTTTTCCCTTTTTCTTTCCCTATTATTGTGGGCTCCCAGTAGGCCGCCAGATCAAGCTCCTCATCTATATCAGCATCGAGGTTAGGAAGAGTGAGGGCTAATATGACTGTCGGCTTCCATGATGACAGCTCAGCCACTTGGCTCTAAAGAGCCCCCAACTCCCCACAGAGGCTACCCGTCTCAGTCTACTCAGCCATGCGTGTAATGAACCTACTTTCAAATTCATATAATCTAGTATGCAAGGCCTGCTCATCTGTCTCAATCTCAACCTTCACCCAGGGCTTAACATTATCCATTATTGATTGGATCTTCCTTTCGGCCATGGTTAGTCTTTTGGCCAGCTTCTGGAGAAATTCCTGGGGCACTAGGATGTACCCGGCTGGGGTCTGACTCGGGAGGCTAGTATGTGGTGTAGTAGAAGTGCTGGGAGTTGCATCTAAATAACCATCATCTATAGCCGGTGTCTCACGTTGCTTCTGTAAGGTGGGGGAATTCACCTGTGTTCCCCCAATTGGTCGAGTTAGTGGAACTGCGGTGGAAAGTCGGGCCTGACTTATTGGGTTCATATCATCCCAAATTAGGCCAATATCAACTATCCTCTATTCTCCAATCAGGCACTCCTCACCCCGACGCACTGTGATGCCTGCCTCTATGCACAATCTGAAGACGAGACTCGGGAATGGGATAATAGTGCTCAATCCCATAGCCCGATCTCGCATCTCCTTTGCAATGACCCTCAGAATATTGATGGGGTATCTGGACATGATACAAGCCACCAAAGATGCTCTATCCACATTGAGGGTATTTTCATTGACTGTCGGTGCCAACCGATGGCACACTAACGTTCAGAAGGCCTTCACTATTGAATTTAGGGAATTCTTTATAACCCGTTTTCCGCTAGTGACCCACTCTGCCTCTTCTTTGTCCTCAGCGATAACGCCGGACAACCACTGTATCTGACTCCTCTTATCAAAGCCCAGCTTCTTGATCTGTTTCAATGCCTCCACTTGATATTCATATTCTGGTGTAGCATGTGAAGGTATTGTTACACCCCGTAAAATTATTGACACATAGATGGCCTATTCGCATATTGGTTAAGATTTTTTGAATGCCATACATGCTAGAAAAAGGCCCGGGGAAAGACCGGATAAGAAATCCGTCGAACCATCGCGGAAGGAGCCGGGGCAGAGCCCCTCCGCGA
>JACEIK010004616.1:114367-124467 GCA_018107945.1 Datura stramonium | reverse complement strand
TCACACTTGAGCTTGATAGTTAGCTGAATTGGTCCAGTCCCTGTGGGTTCGACATTCCAGTTCTTAAAAAGAGCCACTATATTACTTGCACGACCCGTACACTTGCAGGAAATCAGTCGTCACCTGCATCTCTCACACCTGGCTGACTTAGGGCGTTCTCAACTTTTGGAGGGGGAATATATGGGTTTGAACCTCGGTTGTAACGTTTTCCTTCTCGATTCTGCTCTCTATTGCCCCATCTTTCATTTCTTTTGAGTCATCCCTGTGCATCACTGTTTCTCCAACCTTGGTTCTCTTCCCTTAGGCGCCAAGGACCTTGATTAGTCCCTTGAATCTGGGGTCAAGAAACCCCCATCTGATTTCCCATGTATTGGCATTCCTCATCGTACCTCGATGGCAACGATTCTCCTTCAAATTGTAGTGGACCTTTCATAGCTACAACATTCACCACCTTGGGCCTTGTCGCCATCACATGTTTGGTAATTAGTTCCATCTACATCATCATTTTAGAGAGATTTTCATCTCGCTCTTCATCTCTTTTCCGCATCTCAGCTGCCAATTTTTAGAGCTAATGTCATGTGTAGATACATTTGTCTCCCTCGTATGCTAGGCCCTATTTGTTTTTGTCATTCTGTATAAGAGGGCTTTAGCCAACCTATATGTTTGATCCATAATAGACCCTTCGGCTAAATTATTAGCAATGGATTTGTTGATGGATTCGAGAGCTCAGTAAAAACTTTGAAGAATCACTCCATCAAGGAGGCCATGTTGGGACAAAGAGAAACCTTGTTTTTGAACCGTAGCCATGATTCATGAAATGGTTCTCCGGGCTCTTGCCTGAAGTTTGTGATGTCATCCCTTAGCTACAACATTTTCGACAGAGGGAAGAAATGATCCAAAAAGGCTTCGGTTAATTCTTGTCAAGATATAATACAACAAGGATGCAATTCCTCCAACCAGATCGTCGACTTTCCCATTAGGGAAAATGGAAAGAGCCGTAACCTGATAGAGTCTTGACTTATGTTTGTTATGTTGAAGGGATGGCATATCTCTAAGAAATTCCTCAAGTGAAGATTTTCGTTAGGACATGGTTTTCCCCCAAATAGTCCTTTCATTTGCAGCAAATGTAGCATTGTACTTTTGACATGGAACATGGCATTCCCTACCGTAGGCGGTAGGCGAATGGCTCCCGCAACTTCGAGCATCACCGGATTATCTTTCTCATGCTCCATATTACCCTCTACTGAGATATCCGCTA
Source organism: Datura stramonium (assembly GCA_018107945.1). Classification (NCBI taxonomy): domain Eukaryota; kingdom Viridiplantae; phylum Streptophyta; class Magnoliopsida; order Solanales; family Solanaceae; genus Datura; species Datura stramonium. The sequence continues at coordinate 123,209 of JACEIK010004616.1, read as the reverse complement.
CTTGTGAATGATAATTCATATGACTTTATCCTAACAAGAATAGCAAACTTGATAACAACAACTATGATGCAAGACTAATTCAAATTAACAATCAACACAAGAATATCAAGCGCTAGTCTCCGTCAACGACGCCATTTTTGATAATGTCCAAAATATACTCTTCATTAAAAAATAGCATACATAGTCGTATCAAAAAAATTCCAATAGATGTCGGGGTCGAATCCCACAGGGACTAGTGAATGATACGTATGAGTATTGTTTGGGAAATTGAATTTAGCTTGCACCACTTGAAAATAACAAGAAAATAAACATTTTGGGGGAGATTGAGATTAACAATATAGTATAAATTCTAATTTGGTAATTAAGATAGAAAAATGACCAAGGTTGTTGACAATAATGTGAAAGACTAGAGGTGTAATGTAGATGATATGCTAACTAGATAAGGTCATGTTAGGTCATATCATGAGTTCAAGTTGTGCAAATAATCTCAGGAAAGTGCGCATTTGATATTTTTCAACCTCATAAATACCTCTTACTAGAATTCTTTCAAACCACTAGACACAATTAAATCAACCCGATCAGATTTGGATTAATAGTTGCACCAATTTCTAGCTATTAGCTATTAATTAAGAGTGAGAATGTGATTTTGGCTAATCCATACCAATTTAACAACCTCACATCCATGTCCACCATTAAATTCTCTCTCAATACTCAATTCTTCTTTTTCAAGTAAAAATCAAGTAAGAACAATTAGAGCCACATCAGCAACAATGGATCTTCAATTATAGATTGGAGATAATTTAACAGATTTACACTAATTAAACAATATTGGAATGACTCTAGAAATACCCAATCTAATTAAGCATTCATCACCACACACCTCTAGTTAAAGATTTAGCTACTCATAGTTAAGAAATTCAAAAGCACATTTAACAATAAACTCATTGAATTCAATAATAGGATCAGCAAAATCAAATTCAATGATAAGCTTCAACAATGGTAGTACCTTACTATGGAGGAAGAAGAAGAAGAAAAGAAAACAATCCTTTACACTTTCTACCAATAGAATTCTTCCTTTCTTCTGCTAAAAAGAGAATATTCTCAAAAAGTTAAAAGTTAAGATCTGATGAGTAAAAAGTACTTCTCTCTAGAATATATCCAAAAGTAGGGTATCCAATTCTCTCCTTTTTTGTGTTGGACATTTTTACCCCCTGATCAGCAATCTGGCACTTGCGGGAGTATCGGCGTTCATCGGTTACATTCCGCTAACCACTGGCTATAATTAATTGTGCCTTCAGTGAGTTCCAGTGGCCTTAGGTGATTCCTTCGGTGTTTCGCTGCTCTCCACTCGTGCGCCACCGATTCTTTTCTCTTTGATCTAGCAAGTTCAGGTGTCATTCAATGAATGGATCGACGAGTCGACAGTTGAAGTTCATGTTCATCGGTTGCTATAATTTCCATAGGCAGTGTTCATAAGCTTTTGATCAGTGTTTGGCCGGCGTTTCGCCGGTCTTCTCCGTTGAAGCGCCGCTTTTCACCTGATTCTCTTTTTTTTTGCTCCCTTTCTTTCTCTTTTATACAAATCAGATATCTACACACAAAAAGTCGAAAAGAAGCATAAAATCCATCTAAATAACTTAAAAACTAGACTACAAGCTCATGCTTAAGAGCCTAATGAGTTGGTAAATTACCAACTCATCAGGTTGGAAAGGTCAATGTTCTTTATGAGCATCATGGCACTCCTTAAGTATCAGGCTTGATACTCTGTTGACGAATCTAAGTAAGCGAGCCCTTGGATCGGCTACTATCTATGGAGCATATCTAGACAACTGAGTGAACTCTAATGCATAATCCTCCACGATCCTGTTACCCTGCTTTAAATTCATGAACTCTGCGACGTTAGCCTCCCTCAACTCCCGAGGGAAAATTTTGTCTAGAAATGTGGTGGTGAACTCTTCCCACTCTACTGGCCCTGCTACTGATGGCCTCCCATCCTTCCATTAGTCATACCAAATCTGAGCCGCCCTTTAAACTAGTAGCCAGCTAGATCAGCACTCTCTGTGGAACTAACACTCATAATTCGGGTGATCTTTTGCACCTCATCTATAAACTCCTGCGATTCCTCTCCCACCTTGGATCCATAAAAAGTTGGAGGGTTCATTTAGGTGAAGTCTTGAACCTTAGAAAATGTTGCATACCCGTTTGTATTCACTAGGACCACCTGCTGGTTCACTTGATTAGTCACTGTTTGAGCCAACAGCTGGATTGTCGCTCGAAATTCTGTTGAGGAAACTTGGCCGTCCTGCAGGGCTGTTGGAGTTGGTGGGTCAGGTCGGTTAACGTTACTATCCTCCTTCTATTTTCTCATTTTGGAGGCATAGTTTCACTGAAATGAATAGAGCACGAGTTAGGAGGACATTTCGTGGAATTAAACCTCATCGCACGATAAGGAGTATGAACAAAAGGGAGTTTTCTTAATAACGTCTCATAGCCTCCCCGTCATAAGTGTGGAATGCTTCACACCTATATAAAGGACTCTACTTGTCGCAGATTTTGGACATCCTAGGGTACTCTAAACCTAGTTCTCCGATACCAATTTTGTCACGACCCGAGTCTGCACCCTAGACGAGACATGGTACTTGGTGTCACAAGTGACCCCAAGCTAACCCATGGTCTATCACTACACTGATAAGTTGAGTGAACATAAGTGGAAGCTTCATAACAATACAAATCATCCATGAAGCTGGTTTGAAACAATACTGAATTATGGTGTCTGAAAGCCAACTACTAACTGATGAGTTGCTGGGACGAGCCCCCAACTAACTCTAAAGTCTAACTAAATGAAGAACTAACTGAACAAAACCATCGTCCTTGTAAGATGAGGACTCACCAAATGATGTTGCTGCTGATATTGTCGGAGGGAAACTATTGATGATGTTGTGACTGACTGTATCGTAAAATGATACAGCATAGAAAGTATTGTCAATACTATGAATTTACTGACTAAGTGATATTTAAATAAGCAGGAAAATAAACACCTGAACTGAAATAACATGAAATGACCAACTGAATATTGTAAACTGATAAAATTGGACTATAACTAATATGGCCAATAATGACCCTGACTGATGGTCATGAACATGTCTTGGGACTGAGATACTAAACTGAGCTAAATTGAACTGAACTAAACTGAACTGAGACTATAATGACAAATGGGAGATTCTATAGTTGACATATAACCACATGAGCTAAATGTGGAGTTTAATGTATACGCCCCATCGATAGGACCCAATATACCTTGCCGGGGTATGAAGGCATGAACTATGAGATCACTGTCTGGGGCTATTTGGACTAAATAACCTACGATGAAAACCTAGTTCTAGGAACCTGGGTATGCTGGAACCTCGGTCCTTTCGGTGCTAAGTCCTACTCCCACTGGATAGTCCTAGTCTAACTACTAAGCTGATAGCTCGAAGCTGGGGCTCAAGACTAAGTCAGGGATACTTATCTAGAAGTACCCTGAGAGTCTTATCAGACCGAATAACTATAACTGGTGTTCTAAGACTGGCTAGAGCTGCTTATCTATAAGTATCGTAACCATCTAAAAAACTAACTGATAACTGATAACTGGGAGGCATTACTAAAACCTCAAGAACTGACTATATTCAAACTGATCAACTGACATTACTGAAAGATACTAAATATACTAACATTTTGACTAAGATTGAACTAGCATGCAATTGACTGAGAATTCATATGATAGTAATAACATGGGAATTCCAACACATATAAAGTTAAGCAACATTAATGTCTAATCAATTATGCAAGATCCTAATTACTGCATTTATAGAGTTAGGGCTAAAATTATTTTACAGGAATCAAGTGTCAATAGGATCACTAAGTAGTGGAAATATAACAACAAATAATATGAACAACATTCAACATGAATTAATCGGAATCTGACTGAAAAATTACTCTAATTTGAAATCTCAGGGCTAGAACTGATAGGATATTATGGAAGGATTTTGGGACACAAGGGAAGAAAAATTCCCTTGTTCAATTCCCACATACCTGGAGTAAAATTTCCTAGAAGAAATCCTTGAGAATCTAAGAAGAAGATTGAATGCCCTAGCTTTGCCCTGAGGAGTCTGTCTGAAACTACTTCGTACTGATTTGAGAGAAGGAATGAGAGGAATACATCGATCAACTCCTTTAATTTTCTCCTAAACGTGCCAAAAATAGCATAGTTAAGAGATTAAAAAGATGATAAGTTACTAAAATAACCCTGGAAGAAAACATGGAAAACTCCCGATAGAGACCAACGGGTCACACAACGAGTCGTTGGTTGATACCATGACTCATTGGGACCAGTCTTCAGTCCTGGTACTGACTTTAGTCTTACTGGAATTTGGTAATGAAGGGGACCATGACTCGTTGGTTGAGGCGAGTCATTGTCACCTCTCATCCTTGCTACTTGAATTCTGAAGGATTTTGGGGCTTGAAAACACGGGTGGACACAACGTCTCGTTGTATGATACAATGGGTCGTTGTTGCCACTCGTTGTCATTGAAATAGTTTGTCAACAACACCTTAGAGCTCCAACTAACGAGTCTCACAATGAGTCTTTACATCAAATGAAGACTCATCGTTTGACTTGTGGATTTCTGGAAAGGGTTCAATTTGATTTCTGAGCTTGGAAGGCAACGAGTGACAGGACGACTCGTTGGTCCCCAAAGGAAAACTGACAGGGATGGCTATGACCTAGACAACGAGTCGTTACTTCTAACAATAACTCGTTGTCTCGATTGTTCTGAGACAAAAAATTTCTAGTTTTCATGCAAGGTCTGAGTTTGGTCTAGGAAAGTTTTGGGGTGTTACAAAATTGGAGACATATTGTAGTACCTCGTATAGTTTAAGAAATAAATTGGTACTTTTAAAGTAGGACTAAGAGTACTTAATATGCTAATAATAAAGTGCTTTGAGATATTTGAGTCACTATATAGTCGTATGTTAAGATTGGACGTCGATCAAGTTGTAGAACGAAAGTCGGCGAAAGTTATCACAAATTTCTTTCTTGAGATTCCTTGAAATTTGGGTCAAATATGTCGAAGATTTTCTCCTAATCTATAAGGAGATAGATGGCCTATGACCTATCAAATTAGAGGTCTATTAATCTAGTTTCCAACGCATTAAACTATTCGTTAATATGACTTCAGATTAGAGAAATATTCGTGTTTTCATGAGACTGCGCTAGCAGGCGGTGAGGAGCAGAGGAGGTACGCGATGGCAGCTTGTCACTCCACCAAAATGACGCATTGGGCAACGTGACACGTTGCTCCTATGTCGGCCAACCTCTATTTAAGTTACTTTATTAGTTGTTTATATCATTTCTAATTTTTCCAGCAAGTTCCCCAACCAGAACCTCTGTCAAGCCTTCCTCTTCATGTTCCTTTGATTTTTAAGGTTAGGAAATAATTTCCAACTCAGTTTTTTATGTTGGTAAATCGGGAGGCACGTGTAGCTTGTGTTTTAGCGTCGTTTCCGAGCGAGTTGGTGGATGTTTCAGGTGGAGCTATTTGGTAAGCCTTCTCTTTTGATATTCTTAAGTTGTTTTTGGTGGTTATGAATCTATGGATCTTGGTAGGTTGTTATTTCGATGTTTCCACCATCAAATCCATAAGAATTTTGCCAACTCCGTTTGCATCATTTCTTCATTGAAGTTGTGTCAGCTGTTCTTGGCAGTAGTATGAGCTGCTTTTAGGCAGCATATTAAGGGCGTTGAAGACTCAAGTTCTGGCTTAGTTCGGGGTTTACCAATCGAGGTATGTTAAGGCTTTCGTGTTCTCTTTTCGGCATGAATTTCCATCGTAATCAATCCTTGTCATTATCACATAAGTTTGTTGTCTTGTGGTTGATGTTATGTTGATTACTTGCTATTTGGGGGTTGTGGGATGGTGTTCTTTCCCTCACTATTTGAGGCCGTGAAGTCAAATGTTAGTTTTAGTTGGTTGTCGCACGACGGTAACACGTTGAAAGGCGTTGGTTGTGATATTTTGAAATTGTGTTAGGGGCTAAATTGTTGGACTTATGTTTGTAGTGATTGGTATTATTTGTGGTATCATATAGTTGTATATGAGGCTTTGGGGATAAAGGGTATAGGCTATGATGCTTCGGTTGTTCGATAATACTTTGAGAATGATAAGAGGTATAGAACATAAGGATAAATCCTTCGGCCATGCTAGTCATATTGGGATGTTGTACCTTGCCTAAATGTGTGGTTTGTGTGTGAACATTGGTTGTGTATGTACATGGATTGATTGTATGCTTTGATTGTTGTCTTTTGGCTTGTGAATACCAAACGCACAAGAGTTGTTCTGACTGATGGTCGAGCCTGAGGTGCCTTGTGGCTTATGGATACCCGATGCACGAGAGTTGTTTCGGCTCAGGATTGAGCTAAAAAGTTGATATAGTCTGTGGAGTTCATAGCTCCTCCACAGTACCAAGGCAAGACATGATTCGAGGGTTGGTTTGGCATATCTGAGCCTCCCTGGGATCGCAATAGTTTTCCTAGTTAGATTGAGTTCCACCGACTACGTGCAGCTGAGATTTGTTCCGGCAGTGCTTGATTGATATTGTTGTTGATGTGTGTGCTTATGTTTAGTGGACGTCTGTAAGGCCATGAGAGTTTCTGGCAAGGCTGTGATTGTGATTTGATTTATATATTGTATTGTTGTCTTGATTATCTTTGTCTTATAAGTTGTGGATGCTACTTTTGGTTTGATGATAGCTGAGGTTGTTGAGGAGCCTAGACTTGACCTAGGTAAGACTTTTGGAGGGATCCTATGTGGTACAGGAGGTCGCAAGTAAGTTATGTTGGCCAGGTGTCGTTTACTTGTTTGTTTATTTTGTTACGTTGGACATACTAGGCTTATGGGGGCCAGATAGGTACTATTTGCTTACTTGACTTGTGATTTCCTTCTTGTTGTTGTCCAGTATGTCTATTGATCTATACTTTGAATCTTGTTATCATTTCTATCTTACATACTCGGTATATTTTCATACTGATGCCCTAGTCGGGGTACACATTCATGGCTGCAGGTGTTGAATGGCAAGTAGATCGAGTCTTTGGTCACCGAGTGGAGTTCCATCTAAGTTGGAAAGCTCCAAGTCTTCCGGAGTTTCCGATATTGTTTTATGGATCAGTTGACTACTATTATATTTATAGAGGCTCATAAACATCTATTGTGGGTATAGTGTCATTATCGTCGGCAAGGTGGGACTTGTTGTATAGATTATTTTTTCATTTCGTGGCCTTGACGGCCTATTATATTTATTTCTGTTTGGTCGGTAAACCAGCTTCTTCTTATTGCATTTACTCTAATAGTAATTATTATGCCAAACCTCATCGTTCTGGCTTATAGTAGTTAATTTTGTGGCAGGGTGTGCTCGATCAGGTGTAGCACAGGGTGCCAGTCATGCCGCTCCGAGTTTGGGGTGTGACACATATAACTAAACCAACATAATAACAAAACTTCAACTCTTTACTCAGTTTTTTAACCTCAAAATCGGCAGAAAGATGATCAAAATAATAGAATAAGAAAAATCAACCCAATTACTAAAAAAAATTATACAGGATTCATGGATTAAACAACTCAAATACTCAATCACTCAATTCTACTTGTTCAATATCCACCCCTTCAAAATCCCACTGGGATTTCACCAAAGACAAGTAATTTTCTACACCAAAAGAATAAACAGAAAAAGAAGCTTACCTTGATACCTTAAATTGAAGACCCAGTTGCAGCGGCAATGAGGGAAATAGAAAATCCAGTTAATGAATGTTTTGTGTGTAACTACTCCAATGATAAAAGAGCAGAAAACCAAATCTTGAATTCTCTAATGGAGATTGAGACCGTAACCGGTGTTCTCTGATAAAATTGAGACGGTAAGTGTAGTTTTATCCAATAAAGGAAACCAGAGCTTCAATTGTCTGATGAAGATTGAGAAGTCGATGGTGTTCTTCAATGAAGATAAACATAGTGCGTGCAGTTCTCTGATTGAAGAGAGATAACTGATAATGGAGGGTTTTCTCTTTTAATTTTTATTATTTAGAGGTGCCAGATGGTGGGTTAATTGGGGAAAAAATAATAAGATATATATTTATTGTGTATATTATTATTTATAATAATAAATTATCTTTACAAATCAGTTGATGTTCCTGAATATAGCTACGCGTGGTTTGGAGGAAAAATTTAGCGCCTTTTTTAGGTAAGTTAATTAATTTATTAATTTTAACGATCGGATATTATATTTTTTAATGATTGAATTTTATTTCCTCGTTAATGATGAATTAAAAAATGAATATAATGAGCAAAAAAAATTTGATCACGATAAATATGCATATAACGACCGAATTCATATCTGCTCGTTAAAAAATAGTCGTTAAAAGTCATTATTCTTGTAGTGTACAATGACTTATGAACATGGTTGGGACCACTACCACTGCATATTGGTATAGTTTCATAGGTGAATTGATCCTTATAGTGATCGAACATTTCCTCAAATCTGCCGCGCAATGTAAAATATGTCTTTTTTCTTTTCTTTCCTTGAAACCCATTGAGTTTCACAGCATTCGGTATTGTACAACATTTTCTATTCGGAATCCTACCTCTTCTTTCTCCTCTTCTATTTGTGCTTGATTCTGGTTTGGTGGCATAATATGTTTTGTGCAATTGGTGGTGATTGCATTCGTAGTGCTTTTTGTGGTGCATGAGTTTACGTATAAGGTTGCACATATTGAGCGGAATTCTGGGTATTGTTGTTTCATGGTGGGTACCCATAG
>JACEIK010004616.1:75690-106382 GCA_018107945.1 Datura stramonium | reverse complement strand
ATATAATTACTGTACTAACAATTACACTAATCCAAATCAGCTAGTGAATTTCCCAACAAGGTCCCGAAGGAAATCGTCATACAAGTAGTACTATTAGCACCCAAAATTGTGAACGTGGAAAGAGCGCCACGTGAAAAATAATATTGGATAAAATGAAAACATACCAAAAGTTGAAATAGCGGAGCAGCCTGTGAGGAAGCAATTGTGAAGAGAAAATCAGCAATGACTTGGCTGTTAGAGCCGCCTTTTCACTCTCATCGCTGCTTACCTCCTCATATTCGCCACAACTTTCCTCTCGAACCCTCTTCTTCCCCTCGTTTCCGCTGTTCCACCGCCCCCCGAGCTCAATCTCTGCCACCGGAGCGGGAGCCTGAAAGCCTCGCACTGTCGCTTGATGGCCCAAAAGAACGCCGGAAAATTGTCCGACTGGCTTGGGAGAAGCTGGTCCGTTGGTCTCGTTCTTTGCGGTCCAAGGCCAAAACTGACGTCCTTGAACGTACTAATAAGGTGATTACTCCCTTTTACTTTCCTGCTTTTTCTATTACTCCAAGTACATTGGGTCATTTGCTGTTCTATTGCGCATCTGGAAGATGATAACTTTGTGGGGGTATTGTGCGTATTTGGCGACTTGGAAATTCTTTTCACTAGAGAATTTTTGTAAACATATTAAAGCCAAGAACAGGTGGCAGTAAAGTAGCTTAGATTGATTTCAAATCCACCTTAGAGAATCTCCTCTACAAAGCCCAAGCAACGCCCTAATGGGATTTGGTTCTTTAAACATAATAGTAAATACTTGTTTGGCTTAGTACTCATATGTCCTTTAAGAACTTGTATCCGTTGCTAAAATTGTGGGTTCTAGAAGCATTGGCATGTTTGCTTCTTATTGTGTTTAAACATGGTGGTGTTCCCTTTTTTCCCTTTCCCATCAAGTACCCTAATATGCTTGGACTTCTTTATGTTATGCTTCAGCATTGTTTTAATTTCCTTTCCCATTTTATGCACATCGTAAAATGCATAGTCAAATCCTATTGGACACAATTTATTGCCATATATATGTATTTTAGATTTCGATAAAAAGTTCTTTTTTTCTTAAAACTTATTTTCACTGGAGGGTAGATATACTTTTTGACCTTTTCTGCTTAGATATATAAGCAAAGTGTAAAAATCATAAAGGTTTTGTTATGGTAAAGGCCCTTTAGATTTCTTTCTCTTATGGTCTCAAAGAATGCCCCTGCGAATCCATGACGAAAAAGGGGTTTTCCTTCTATCAACTTCGGTTAATCCTTTGATCATCAAGTACTAGAAATGAATTCATGAACCCCCTCCTGCATAAAGAAAGAAGAAGTTGAAAAAACTGTGTTCTTAAGTATAATGGCCTGTTGTTTTTCTTCTTTTCCCCTTTTTGATGGTTCTTGGGTTGCGTGAATTAAATGTTAGTGCTGATTGATACAAAATTTTAATGTCCTTGGGCCATAGATAGTGGTTCTTGGAGGTGGATCTTTTGGAACAGCAATGGCAGCTCATGTTGCAACGAGAAAGTCCCAGTTGGAAGTAAATGTGCTTGTAAGAGATCCTCAAGTTTGTCAATCAATAAACGAGGAACACCAGAACTGGTGAGTTTCTGCCTTTAATTCTGTTCTTGTATATACTTTAGGATTTTACCATAACCAAAAGCATAGCCATCACCTGGACCTAAACTCCCAGCCAATTCCACTCAGTCTATCTGATGAAAAAGGGTGGCGAGCGCAGAGAGAGAGAGATGTTTGATCTATTGGGTTTTCATGTTAATAGTCTAAGCTTGCCAGTTTAGGTATTTCTTGTCATTTTGTGCTTCGTAACCTTTTCCTTTCTCTTTTGCTCCAGTAAATATTTTCCACAGCACAAGCTACCAGAAAATGTCATTGCAACTACTGATGCAAAAACTGCTCTGCTAGGTGCAGATTTTTGCTTCCATGCTGTACCTGTTCAGGTATATTTTATGTTTTCTTAGTTCATAGTTTGTTTATAGTGCGATGAACTATGCTGGAACTATGGAAGCAAAAGTACAATCTCATGTCCTAGTCCTTATTTGCTTGGATCTGCACCTGAAGTTTGTCCATTTATTTTGATTTGGTTGATCTCTTATTTTGCAACTAGTTTAACCTTAAGGAAGGTAGTGCATTTACCAATTATATCTTATTGCAGTTCAGCACATCATTCCTTGAGGAAATTGCAAACTATGTTGATCCAGGCTTGCCTTTCATATCTCTTAGCAAGGGTTTAGAGCTAAACACACTAAGAACGATGTCTCAGATAATTCCCAAAGCACTGAAAAATCCTCGCCAACCCTATGTTGTTCTATCTGGTCCTTCCTTTGCACTAGAGCTGATGAATAAACTACCAACAGGTTGTTTAGACTGTTTTGAGAATTTATTTTGTCATTGCTCGAAGTTCAAAAGTAAGCTTGCTTTGCTTGTGCAGCATTGGTAGTAGCTTCAAAAGACAAAAAGATGGCAAATTCCGTTCAGCAACTTATGGCTTCTAAAAATCTGAGAATCAACACATCAAGGTATTTCAATCACTAGTCAAAGAAGAAACATTGGTACCAAGTCTATCATAGAATATTACGACTAAAGGCTAGGGAGCTTTTTGATGCTCTCTTTCTGCTGTTCCATATCTTCAAGAGAAACACAATAATAAGTTACCAATTACCAAAAAAAAAATAAAGAAAAGAGAAACACAATAATGTAGTGATCTAACAGGATCTGTTTGATGCTTATCCTGCCTTCGATTTTTGGGATGGATTTCATGGACCTTGAAGGATCATCAGCAGGAATAAAAGATTTCTTTTATTCTATAAGAAACATTATGAGGATTTTTTTTTTGGTTGCATTTTGATTTTAAAAAAAAAGGAAATTGTTAAAATTCTGATGTGTAATGTCTGATTTGATCTCCTCTGTGTCATGTTAGTTGCATTATTGGATCTCAGAATCATATACTCCCTCTGTTTCAATTTATATGACTTAGTTTGATTGGACACAAATTTAAGAAAGGAAGATTTTTGAAATTTGTGATCTTAAACGATGCTATAATATTTATTGTGGCCTATAGACTTTTAAAACTTGTAGTCTTAAACATGGCTATAGAAGTTTGTCATTAAGGGGTAAAGTGAAAAGTCTAAGTTCAAATTTAGAAAGATGTCATTCTTTTTGGAATGGATTAATAAGAAAATCATGTTATATAAGATGAAACGGTGTGAGTAATAAATAAAACAACATTTAGGAGGAGCATATATTTGAAACTATTTTGGATTGTTTTTTTAGATAAAGTAGAAAAGGAAAGAAAAAGAAGGCTGCTTTCTTCAGCGCCCAATGCTCCACTGTTGCTCTTTCTTTCTTTGGAGGGGAAGGAGAGTTGTGTAGGGTTCTCCTCTATACACAGAATTAGATACACTTTAGTTAATAGCATTTTCTGCTGTTAGATTCTGGGGGAATAGATGGTCAGGTTGCACCTAGTCCAAGTAACCTACTCTGTGTAGAAGTGGCTGGATTACCTCCAACACCTTTGGAGGGGAAGGGAGGAGAGAACAAAGTTAACATTTGTAAAGGTTTTGCACTCCAAATGCTTGCTTGTAACTCCTGATGTTACAGTGATGTTACAGGGGTTGAAATTGCAGGTGCACTGAAAAATGTGTTGGCAATTGCAGCTGGCATTGTGGAAGGACTAAATCTTGGTAACAATTCCATGGCTGCTCTTGTTTCACAAGGTTGCTCTGAAATTCGATGGTTGGCAACAAAGGTTAGTTGGCCTCCATCACACCTTAGAAAGTTTCTGCATTTCTGTCTACTAATTTTCTACAGATTCTCAAGCAGCTATTTGACTGATTATTGTAATTGACATATATTCCAAGTATCAGATATTAGGAATTGCTATATAGATTTCTCGATCTTCTGTTCCAAGTATTTCGCTGCTTGATAGCTCCTCGCAGGGTCTTTAGTGTATCAAGTCCGTGTGATCATACTTTCTAAAGAATCTGTTATTTTGAGCTATGAGCTTGATTATCTTTATCATAAAACACTGGTTGACACTAATCTCTTTCCATTTAAGATGGGTGCAAAGTCAACAACATTAACTGGTCTATCAGGAACTGGAGATGTTATGCTGACATGCTTTGTGAGCCTTTCAAGAAACAGAACAGTTGGAGTTCGTCTGGGATCAGGGGAAAACCTTGACGATATACTTAGTTCAATGAATCAGGTTCAAAAAATTGAGTTGCTTTTGTCATTTTGTGGCTTTGTCTGTTCTATCTCCTTAACAGCAACTACATATTTAGGTAGCTGAAGGTGTTGCTACAGCTGGAGCTGTGATTGCTTTAGCACAGAAGTACAAGGTTAAAATGCCAGTTTTAACTGCAGTTGCACGGATTATTGACAATGAACTAACGCCCACAAAGCTGTTTTGAATTAATGAATCTCCCTCAGGTTGCTCCCATGCTTTGCATGCTTAATAGTCAATCACGGAAAGGGTCTTTTTCATGTTAGTGTGGCTCTAGAAACACTTTCATAACCTCTATAACTGACTGTCAATTTTATTGATTCTAATTTGCAGGTTGAAGAAGTTTAAAGAAAGGCACCGGCGCTAGACAGAGGATAATAGTTGCTGGGTGGACGATGAACATGTATACAAATTGTGACTGGCTTAGTTTGCTGCATGAGGCCAGTCAGCAAGTTGGGGAATGATCTTCTCCTGTGCACTGGCTGCATAGTGCTGACACTCTACAAGTTTATGGCAATCAAATCCGTCTGAGTTCCTTTTCACTATGTTATTAGTTATACATTGCCCAAATATGCTTTGAGAATTTCGGTGGAAGCTGTAGCTTGTAATTAGTCATCAATATAACAACACCAATCGTGTGAATGTATTGGGAGGAACTTACGATAACAGGTCTAAAGTTCAATATTACTTGGCATAAGGGCATGTTTAGTTCCTGTCAGCTTATTTTCTTTTTCTTTTTGTAATTTGATAGTGAGCTAATGTAACTGTAAAAACATTACGGCTGTGTTTTCACACATGTGAGGGCAAATATAAAATGCAATACGTATTTGTTTTCCTTAACACACCACTTTTAAAAAAAAAATTAATCTCGTGTTGTTTTCTTTTCTTAGTTATTTGGAAGGGAGAGTGAGATCTTAATTAAAAATAATTTTAATACCAAGTGAATTTAAACCCTAAATTGTATAGTGTTCATGTGGGATGTGGCAAGCATCAACAATGCATTAGTGATCTCTCATCCCCTCGGGCGAGGTATAGAGATGACCACTTTTAATCCTGCTATTTAAAGGTGAATACATATATAACTCTTTTTAACTTGTAAAAGAATTTCATTTAAAACACTTCAATTAAGGTGATTTATTAAACAGCTAGTGTTAGTTAAAAATGGGCCTATTGAACACTTATTTGACGAGTCTAAAAAGTAGTGCAGTGAAAGCCACTCATTAGTGACGTGGCAAATCAGACTAATAAGAAAATGACATGTCAGCAATGAATTACTATACATATAAGATTTCTGTAATGTAGACCCCGCTTAGCTTAGAGGTTAGAGCATCGCATTGAGTATTAGTAATGCGATGATCAATTGGAAAAAGAAGTTAAAATTAAAAACAAAAAAGAAGAGAAACATTCATCGAGTGTGTGTGTGTGTATATGTGTGTGTGTGTGGGGCGGTGGAGCTTCTTGGTGGTGATATTACTAATTCGTCGAGACCATTATTTCTTCATGATCAAAATTCATTTCTTACTTCTGTATTGATGGCTCCTTTAATCTGGTAGTAAATAGTTGGAAGTCACGAAGATCGAAGTGGGTGGGTTAAAGAAGGATTATAGGTGGGAACTGGAATCGGGGAAAGGAACTTTGTCAAACTTTTGACAATGGGTTAGAAAAATTCCTTTTGACTGAAATTTCAGCAAAGAGAAATCGCGACGAAAAAGAACTCATACAAAAAAAATAAAAATAAATAAGGAATCAGCCAAAAATATAATAAAATTATATTTCACTCTCTCATGTGATACGCTTTCATGTCATGTCAACAACACACATTTCATAAGTAGATTTTTAATTAACATTAGGTGTTTAATAAGTCGCTACTCTAATTGAACTAACTGTCTAAATAAAATATTTTGACAAATTCAAAGACACATATGTATTCAACCTTATTTTATTGTTGGTCAAATTAAAAATTTTATTTAACCAAAGTAAAGTTTGCACACCACCTACTCATTGAATTATAAAGTTAGGATAATAAAAAATAGGGAAAAGAGTTGAAAATATTTTTAAATTGTGTGAAATTGAATAAAAATGCCCATGGTTATATGTCTCAACCGTTAATATTTTGGTCAAATTGCCTTTTTTTGTTGTTAGTAGTTTGTTAAAAATGTTAAATTTATTCTTTTAAGGTTAAATATCCTTTCCTAATAAACATATTTTCTTAGACATATTATTTTCTTAATAAAAAATATTTAAAACCTATAATATAAAAAAAATAAAAAAAATAAAAAAAATAAAAAAAATAAAAAAATTTTTTATTTAAATTGTATTTTAAAATTTTTTATGTGTATGTTCGTTTTTTAAATATTTTATTTCTTAATCTTTTCTGAATTGAAAAAGATAAACATTTGCTAATATAATCACTTAATTTTAAAAGTTAATATACAACAATCATAATGACATAAACAGAAAAATCTTATTACATTGCTTCAATTATAAAATATTTTAAATAACAATTAAAATTATGAAATTAAAAAAACAATAAACTTTAAAAAATGAAAATTAAAAATATGAAATTAATTTTAATTCAAAAATTATTAAGAAATAAAATATTTTTTATTAAATTTTTAATTATTTAAATAAAAATTAATGATGAAGTTACTATGATTTATATATATGCGACCTATATGATCAGTTTAAAAAGTACACATGATTATTTTATTTTAAGCGATAAAAACGAGATTACAAAGAAGAAGATTAATTCTCACTTTCTTATTAGTTAAAGAATTTTTAAAAGAAAAAATTTAAATGTAAAATTTAACTCACAAGTTTATAATATTCTATAAAAATATGTGTTAAAGAAAAAATATGTTTATTAGAAAAAGGGCATTTTTGACCCATAATTAATAGTAGGAATATTTTTAGACCAAACTATTAACAATAGAGGCATTTTTAAGCTAAAACATTGCGGTAAGGGCGTTTTTAGCAGCTTATTAACGGAGGGCGTTTTGACCCTTTTTCCTAAAAAATAATTAAAAGCTAAAACTCTACATCATTCTATGTTTCACTATCAACTACTCAATTTCATTTTCTAGGAAGGTTATAAATTGAGTAGTTTCGTCTAATGGAATATAATATCTATTAACAAGGAAAAGTATTCAACTTTTCTTAAGTATGCCGTTTAATTGATCTGGCCTACAATGTATCCAAATATGGTACACAACAGCTACAAAAATAAATACCAACGCGTTCTATTTTGAGTTCCTATTGTTCACTCTCTTAGAAAAGCCACCAAACTTCAAAATTTCATTGTCCAATTTGTCTGTTGATGCCTAACCAGTTTAGTAGTTTCTACTAGACAAATATAGAATACGAATATTTAAAATAACAAGTATTATGTGTTTCTTCAATATCGTTTTAGCATAGTACACATATGGTTAAAACCTAGATACTCCATCTTACAATCTATCCACTTGTTTATACTTTTGTTTTGAGCTGTCATCCACAGAATGAATTGGTGTCCAACAATAAGGCTTTTGAGCAGAGTACGAACTTTCAAGAAATTTTTTTAGATGTTGTGGCACAAAGGAAATATGGCTTTCTTAATCTTTGAACTTTTTCATTTGCTACATAAGAATTTAGACTATCTATGCTGATTCCAACCGTGCAACGGCATAAAAAAATTTCTCACCAACGAAGCCTAGCTTGTTTTGGTGTCCAAGTTTTGGAGATCCTTACCTTTCATGTATTGAGTGTGAATGTCACATCCCCAAAGACCGGGAGGGGGGTTATGGCCCGACATCTTGTGCCATGCGATCAAACTTTTTTGCCCTGAGAATTTAATTACAACAATTTAGAGCAGAAGCCCGAGGTTCAACATAGTAACAATATGAAATTAGAGTAAAAGCGATAAGAATAGATTCATGGCTCACACGACCAACCAAAAATAAATACAATAGGCTGTCAAAAACTTCCGAAAATAAAACTATTATACAACATGGTCCCTTTGGCCCACAACAACAACACTACTCCTGACGAGACGTCTACAAGCCTCTATGTATACGACAATAGTCAGTGCTCCAGAGATAGGGTCTGAACTACCCATAATACAAACATGCGGCAACTTCGAAGACACGGAGCTTTACTAACTTAGTGGAACTCCTTTCGACAATCAAAAACTCAAATTACGCCGACCGGCACACTGCCGGCATGAATGCCTTGCCCCGACTAGGGAGTTAGTACAAAATGTGCCCGCAGACTATGTAAAACATAAAAGATACTTGATTCAGAATACAGATCAATAGACATATTAGATGACAACAAGAAGAGTACCATGAGTCAAGTAAGTAAATAGAACCTACCCGACCCTCATAAGCTTGGCAAGTTCACCATGACAAAATAAGTGAATAAATAAACACTTTCAGCGGCACCTAGGCTGCAATTCACACATGTCGCTGTACCATCCGAAGCCTAATCAAATGTCTTAAGCGAAAGGGCCAACTCTAGGCCTCTCAACAATCTCAACTATCATCATGTCTGAAGTAGCATCCATAGATATCAAACAAATATAATGCAAGACAACCACAAAACATAAGCACACACGTAGAAGCAATAACAATCAAGTATTCTCTGCAGAAACAACTCTCATTTGTGCATAGTCGTAGACTCGGTTAACTAGGAGAACTATCGTGATCCTAGGAAGGCTCAAACATATCGGAACAACTCCCAAATCATCTCTCGGCTCGGTACTATAGAGGAACTATCAACTCCATAGACCATATTAACCCTTAGGTTCAACCCCTAGTCGGAATAATTCTCTTGCGTTAGGTGTCCACAAGCCACAAAACACCTTAGGATCAACCTCTAGCCAGAGCATCTCTTGTGCATTGGGTATATATAAGCCACAAGATAACAACTAAACATTTAATATGCAATCATATATGATAAATACATACATAATAGGAAACATGAACAATCCTAAATAATTCACAATATCAATAACTACTACACACACCGCTCCGTTTCAAACTTCCACGAATTCGTTCGACTAGATGATAGCCCTCTTGGAGCATAATCCCAACTTGATGTTCAACCATACCCAACAAAATAACACACAATCAGTAACTCACTAAGCATATATATAGCTCAAAATCAAGCACCATAACACAACCTATATACCAAAAGAAAATAAGACTAACGATAAGCTCGGGTTCATGCTAAAAAGGTGAAAGAATAGCCTAAACATACCATAAACTCAAGAAAATGTAAGCTAGCTTGAAGGCCCTTACTTTGAAAGAGAATCAACAGACCACCTAAAATCCAGCAAATCGGTGGTGCGCCCAAATTGCACCTTGCAATTGAAGTATAATCGGTAAGCTGTCAAATATAGTAACCCAACAAAGGTTGGGGTCGATCCCAAAGGGAATAAGGAAGAAACATTATATTAATGGTGAATAAAATAACTTATAATCAATATTTTGGAAGGGGGGTTTTCAAATAAAGAAGAAAAAAAATTCTAACAAAGATTGAGTTGTGTATCCAATTATCAAGACAAAACTAGGACTATGTTTTCCATGATCTCATAACTTAGTAGGCTTTTACTAGTGGTCTATCCTACAGTGAATTTTGTGTAAGACTTACATTTTAGTTCATCTAACGTCTACCGACTTGATAGATGAATTTCACTTATCTCCTCTTAGTCTCAAAATGTGTATATTTAACATCTCTCGACCTTGGTAGATAAATTTCACTTATCTCCTCTCGGTCTCAAAGTGTGTATATTTTTGTCTCATAGTAATTGTTGACTTAAATATCCTTGGTTAGAGCTCAAGTTAATTTAGATGAGCATTGATAGCCTCAAATTTCCATTGTTATTCTCTTTTCTAGCTTCAACACCATGTGGCCCTCTGGTCATTTTCTTACTTTGTGCGTTTTTATCATTTTCACCTTCCATTTGGCTTCTACATTGCTTTTTGTGACTTGTGGGGATGGGTAGCATGGTTCTCAAAGTGTTGGCGAGTTTTGGAAAGATTTCTTAGTTTTGGAGTTTCACAGAGTGAAATGATTGACTTCGATCCAATATTTTTAGTAATGATCTCGGATGAGAGGGAATTGATCCTTGTAGATTAGCTTAGTGTGTATTTTAGGCTAGATGGACCTTTAGTTCGGGTCCCAAGGATTTCGGAATCATTTTTGGCATTTGGATGATTGTTTTATGTGGTTTAAGCGCATTTTTATTTTGGTGTTCATCTTGTCAAGACGACCTTGATAGTTTTTTTAGCCGATTCCATTGGTCTGAAATCTTTGTTTCACTTGGAAAACATATAAGGTTTGTGTTCATGGCACTCCAAATGAATTTTGGGGGTCCATTTGATGTTGGGCTTTGTGGCGCCTGAGCGATGCGCTATAGCGGATCCATCATGGAAATCGGTCGCAGCGCGCCCGACCAAAAAATCGGCGAGTTTATAGGTAGATCACTTCCTTTTCATTTCATCTCATCCAAAACTCGACCCACCATTATTGAGAGCTTGGTAAGTGGTGATTTCCACCATTTCTTAGTGGATTCTTGGGTATTTTAGGTAAATTATCTTCCCCTCTTCATTCCTTAGCTAATTATAGCTTTATTTTTCGTGTTTAATCAGCGTTTTGAGCTCAGAATCCTAGAATTTCTCTTTTTATGTTCTTGATATTTCTAGAGGCTGATTTGAGCTTAGAAAGGTCTTGATTTTGTCCTAAATTTCGGGTATGAGTTCATGAACCTTTGAGGAACACAATGCTGTAATTTATTTGATTTGTTAGCGGGCCTAGGAGTGGATTTTCGATCAATTTTTAGCATGAATTAAAATATGTCGATATAGGTATGTGTTAGCCTCGTTTTAATGAGTAGATCATATTTGTGATAGCGTGGGAGTGATCCGAGGCATTAAGGAAAGGTAAAGCTTCTAAATGACGATTTGTGACTTGACATTCAACTTTGAGGTAGGTTATGCTTCTATTTCTTTAGACTTGGCTCAGTTTGGTAGTATATTTTATAAGTTTCATGATATTAGGGTGATTTGCTAGTTAGAATTAGGTTGTAGTAATTTTTTTTGCATTATTTTCCAAATTTCAAGGATTTTAGATTAACTTAGTATTTCATATAAGCTTTGTTTAGGTTGTTAGTTGCTATATTGCGAATATGTTTGGGATTCTTAGGCTATGTTAGGAGTGGTTTTTATAGTAGAATTAGATAAGAGGTGTTTTCCTTGAGATTTTTGGATCATTATCATTTGTTGGATTTGTTATTGTTTTAGTTTCCCCATTTTTCCTCGTTTGGTGTAGACTGAAATTTGTGGCTTTGAGTGGATGAATGAGGTTAGTATAGGCTGTGGTATAGTGGAGTGATTTACCTATTTGATGAATTAGCAATAACATACACACACACACACACGCACACACACACACACACACACACATCTACATATATACATGCACATGGAGCGGAATATGAGTGAAGGAAAAATGCGATTTTGGCTTTCAAACTAAAAGTATCTCATCTTTTACCGATGAGGCTGCAGGGGGTAGCTACTCTTATTTTACTGATTTTCGATATTACTTAAAATATTTGTATCACTTGCAAATTCAGTCAGAGGTAAGATGTCGGACCAATTACTTACTTTTTTACGTACGTTCGAGGTGAGATGCCAGACGATCTGAGGTCTATGTAGGGTTTCATTGTTATTACATCCCAGAATTGAGATCTTGGGAACGGCAGAAATTAATTCTTAGGAGTGTTCTTCGCTCTGCATTGGCCACATATTGGATTGCATCATCCCACTCTTTATGACATC
Organism: Datura stramonium; assembly: GCA_018107945.1. Classification (NCBI taxonomy): domain Eukaryota; kingdom Viridiplantae; phylum Streptophyta; class Magnoliopsida; order Solanales; family Solanaceae; genus Datura; species Datura stramonium. The sequence continues at coordinate 94,311 of JACEIK010004616.1, read as the reverse complement.
ATTTTTGTATACTTGTATGTGTACATTTGTATTTGTGTATTACTCACATTTTCACGTTATCAGCACCATCACATTTGCAATTTCTAGGTTAGTTTTTGACGGATAGTTAGTTCGAGGAGAGACGGGTCTCAGAGGTTTTCCGGAGTGCCCGAGGAAGGCGGGTCTCAGGGGTTTCCGGAGTGCCCCGGGGAAGAGGACGCCCATGAGTTTCTAGTGAGTTTCTAGGAAAGGTGTCACGACTGGACGTGTAGACCCAAATGCGACAAGGGACGAGGAACTCGAGAGGCGCCAAGTCGACCCAGTAGCATAAGCATACATCTAACTTTATTCATTATAAGCGAGAATACTAATCACGAAGAGCATAGCGTAAATGTAAACATAATCATAATGTATCATATGTAAGGGTATCTCTAAACATACACGCAAGCTACATACTATCAAAGCCTCTATTACATACGATGGGTTAATGGGACAACACCCCAGACTAACCCGGGCAAGTCTTGAATCTCGTAGCATGAATTTCTATCAAACGGCCCTCGAAACGTGAGGAATCAGGTGCGTTTGGAAGTACACTGCGAAGGGGCTCTAGATGAGGATGAGCATGAGGCCAGGAACTGTATCATAAAGGCAATCTGACATAAAGTATACGGTCGGTACGTGGAATGCAGGAGTATGCAAGGTAAGTAAAATGGACAATTAAAATATTTAAAAGCTCATAAAACATCATAAGAGTAGGACAACATGCTCATGACATAAGTATCGTAACATAACATATTGTAGAATTTCAGGTTTTCAAAGCATTCATAATATGATCGTAATCATAATCATAAGAGAAAAGCTTTATTAGACATGAATTGAGCCAATATACATAAGAAACATAAGCATGCATAAATCACGAGGAATAATTGGAGATTCTCTTTAGCGAGCCTTACCCCGTATGAGCACACATGGAGCGGAGCTTGTAAACCTAGTCGGGAGGCCATTTATACCTTGCCAAGGGTAGAACCATGAAAGTGTGATATCACCATGAAAAGGGCCATTTGGACGGAAGATAGTCACGAAAGGGAGATCACGGCTTATACTGCGGTGGCACGTAGTTTATGCGATTTGGGGCAGAACAGACCCCAGAACCTACCTCGGTGTTCGATACTACTCCTTAACATATATAGTGCTCATTAAATCATACATGAATTCATGGGGCTAGTTAAATTCATGATAATCATAAACATGCTTGTAAATACGTTAACTAGCCATGAATCAAGGCTATGATCGGCCAAATCATAGGATCCATGCATACTTGTAGATCATACATGTAACTTGTAAATCCTCAAATCATGATAGGGAATTGAATAAATTCATATTTCAAATCCTAAATCATGATGTATTTGTAAATATCAATAATTAGAGAGTAGGTCATAAATCGATTCATCATAAATCATGCATAACTAGGCTTGATTTGGTAGAAAATGAAATCAATGAATTTCTAATCGAAATTAATGGTAGAATGTTACACCCTGTAAGTTCCTAACATTTACTCGGCCTATTCAGACGTTAGTTAAGAGTTTTAGAGTACGACGTGTATGAGTAAGAGGGCACAGGAAAAGGTCAACGAGGCGTGGAATCGAGCAGCGGAGAAAAGGGCTGTGAGACGCAGCAGGGCGGCGTGTCATGAGACCCTCGCATGCGTTGAGCCTTTGTGGCATGCCCGCAAATCGGCGCGATGGGTTCAAATTGCCATGGAACCTATCTTTTCTCCAAGTTTTATATAAGTTCGATATTTTCATTTGGTTTTATTTCATTTTAACAGATTCGCGACCAGAGAGAGACATGCTATTTTCAGGTAATTCTCATCCGTTTACGCTGCAAATGCTGCCAAACTCAAATTAACTTAGGGTATCTAAGTTTAAGCATGCGCGGAACATTACCTCTGAGTTATTTTCTTGAAATTCTCGACAGAGTAACCTCTTCGAGTCAAAGTTGTCGGAATTTCTTCAAACTAGTTTCTATATGATCACGGGCTTAAATGAAGTATTTCTCCCTTTTGAGATCTTGGGAAATAATACATTTTAGTCGTGTTTCTCTAAGTTGAAGTATAGTCAATACATATTAAAAATCGAAAGTTATCAATTTACGCGAATTTGGTATTGGGGAATTCATCTCTCTTTCTCGATTATAGGTTCTGGTAGAAGAGGAAATTTGGTGAATACAAGAGAAACTCAGCGGTTTATTCGGGAAACGACAATCAAGGTATGATAGGCTTAACCCTCGGCAAGTATTCTCGTCGTACAACTACGACTTATGCTGAATAAAAGTAACGATTCCATATGCTATAGATAGTTGCTACCATTGGGTGTATTGGGCATGTTGTAATTGCGGTTGTTGGTACATGAAGAGTAGATATCTTGTGATTAGCTACTATCAAGTAGATTACAATTATATAAGCTGCGGTTGTTGCTAAGCGTATATAGATTATACCGCCGGTATTCCTCATCGGAAGAACGGAGGATAAGTACGATCACGCGCTAGAAGCGTCATGAAACTCTTATTCTCTAGTTCACATTGTATTAGTAGAATTGTATGTTTTCATTTCCATGCCTAAACCTTAATATCTCATGAGAGTTATCGAGCTGAGTTAGTAAGTTGACCGCTATGGCGCAATTAGGCAATATAACTACTAGTTTGGTGCACAATGTAGCAGGAAAAGCACGCCAGAGGCCATTGGCATACCTTTACACCCATGGGACAGAAATCCATATAGGAAGGCCATACCGAGAGAGTCGGCGTAGAAGGTTGTCTAGTGAGCTAAGTAACGGCTGTCATCAGTTACCTACTAGCATTAATTGTCAATTCTAGTTGACTTAGCATTCACCGGCAAATCACCCAGGAAGTAGTCCAATTTTTCAAGTTAAATAGACTTTGTGGGTACCACTAGGGAAGGGAGAAGACCAGGATAGGGTATAAAGTACCAACAGCATGTAGTACAACACTACCTCAGACTAAAAATGTTAGTAAGCTTCTGTGTAGGGTTAGGGGCCAATCGCTCGGGAGCATGTCCGATTAAGTGGCGGCCCTACAATTGTCCTAAATAGAGGCTGGTAGTCATTCATTCGCAACCCCACGATTATTATGAGTTATAGATGGTGGGGACACCACGGAGGCTTGTGTTGAACCACCCAAATCTCGCCCTATTGGGTCAGGACTGTTAAGAGATCATGATCACCTATCGAGGATCCTTTTCCATCGAGAGCCGGGCGCACGGCATGCGCTGGAAGCCTTATAGACTATCCTAGGGGGGCGGCGGTGGCGTCGGAGCTGAAGGCCCAGTCGCCTTTCAGTGGCTAGATTGAGATGTTGATAAAACACCTTGGAAGGCTTTGAGGTTTCCCTCACTTAGAGCCATCATGACCACCCCGGGGGTTACTAGCTTTGTCGGCGCTGCTAGGGCGAGATAGCGTTATCTAGAGGAGCGGCGTGCCGTCCCGCTAGGGGCGAAGATGGGGTCCCAGGTCTCATCTGATCCATTCATGGCTGGACTATTATATGCGTATCGGTACCACACCCCGTCGAGCTTGGTGGTTAGGGTGCGAGATATTAGAGTCCACGGAACTCGAGACACAACTACGAGATCGGGGGCAGTGGGCTCGGTTGCGGTGAGGGCGTGGGGTTGGCTATAGCATCAGTGAGTCATAGAAACCTAGTTAGGGGTATATAGGTGAAGTGCTCACGAGCGGGGCTTATAGGGCCACTGAGTAGGTTATTTCGTCTTCAGTTGTTACCTTCCAGGCTTATGGGGGCCGGGTTAGGTTCTTGTTTGCATTCTTGCCAACTAGTTATAGCTTATGAATATATGATTATGCGGTCATCGCTTATGTATATGTGTAGTGTTTGCTAGACGTAAGGTTACGAATAAGCCGACTTACGGGTTAATCTTTCTTCCTCTCACTCTGCTTACCTTCAAGTAATTTCGCTTTTATTCAACTCATTTACTACAGCATATTTGGTACATATTGTCTTGGCCTTGAGATATAGAAGTGACATATCGCTTCTTGCCCAGTTTGTGCTGGGGTTCGGGATCTTGATAGTAGCTGTTTAGAGTCCGCAATTGGGTCAACTCCTTTTATTCGGAGTTGCAGTTGTAGAGATTTCTGTATTTTAGTTATATAGCATTTTGGGTAGGGGTGGAAATTTTTGTCGACCACTATTTTTACTCTAAAGGCACACACGCATACTACAATCGTCGGTTAGTTAGATTATATGCTGTCAGTGTGGGCATTATTTAATCAGTTATGCTTCATGTGTTGGCCGTGTGAGGCCTAATATAGCTCTTCGTCTTCGTTTTTCTCAACTAGACAACATGGTGGCCTTGTTGGCCCGGCGTAGGATCCTTCTATTTCCTATTGTTGGTTACTATTTTCATTTACACCCGAGGTGGTTATACGACCTTGTCGGCTGAAGGCTGCATTTACGGTAGAGATATAGCTTTGTTGTTTTCTTTGAATTGAGTCGCGGAGTTGGCGCAGACGTGCATAAGCCTGCTTGGTCGGTTAGTTTCAGTGTGGCACTAGGTGCTAGTCATGCTTCTAGGGGTGGGCGTGACAAACTTGGCCATCGGGCGGTTCGTATCCTAGGGTATGCAAGCCATATCTAGTAGAGTCTGCTTATAAATGTGTTCATGCACCGCATTTTTATGAGCGGGGAGGCTAGGGAGCATGATAGGCTATGGTCACCCCTCCTTCTCGAGATCATCATGGAGGCGAGAATTGTATAGGGTTGAGTCCTAAGCTTTCCTTGTATGTATGCAGGACATTTTGATATAAGACAAGCACCAGGCGGTTGTAAGATAACTGCTTGATCGGAGGAGGTACTTGATGAGTGCACGGTTGGGAGAGATAGTCGACCCTATGTGGGGTGGAGTAGACGCCTTTGATCTCTCTAGTATCCTCTGAGGTACTGGGATCCTTATGATGTGATAAATATGTCGTGCCATCCCGGTTCTCCTAAATCTCAAAATAAGAGGTTAGGAGTATTAAGTCCAATTTGGTCAAGGGTGTTGCAATAGATGAGAAACCTTCGAGGAAATCTCCAGAGTATCCAAGCTAAGCCCAAAAAGCTCCGAGATATGGAAGATTCACTAGGTCTAGGCAATTCTTCCATGTTTTTATTTTCTGGGAGAGTCCACCTTTATTCCCTCAATTGATAACACATGGCCCAAAATGCCACAAAGTTCAGCAAAACTCGCACTTGATGAATTTATGTGGCCTTAAGGAAGGAAATGAAACGCCTACGAGACACAACTAAACTACCCTTCCCTTCTAAAATGACTCCCAAATAAGAACTCTATTGCTTGGGTTCTACAATTAGCGAGGCATAACATGCAAATATCAATGCAGTATAACATCAAAATCTATCATGGCAACTCTACTAGATCCGCTGAGGTGACTTTCTTAAGGATTGTGATCGGAAACGAATGCAGATCACAGCTACGGCGAATCACCTTTGGGTAGGGCGTAAAAGGGTTGACAAGACTTTGGTACTTACTTGAAATTACTAGCCACGTAAAGGTGTCACAAAAGATAAGGGTAGCCCTTGAATCTAGCAAAGCATATACATCAAGAGTGGAAAACTCGTAACATACCGAGTGACTACATTCAAGGAGACCTCCTGCTCTTGGCGAGATGCTAATGCATAGAATCTGTTGTCTTGACAGCCTACCTAATGTAAATGGGACGCCCTCTTTTGTATGGTTGTTAGTCTGGATACAGTTCTATTAGAACACTGCGAAATGTGGGCCTTCATCATGCTCCTGTCCTCATTCTTACGACGATCTCGGCAACATATTAGACTACATACATAGAAGCAATCCTTGAACATGCCAAAGCAACTTTGGCCTTCTGTGCTAACTAACCTACCGCAGTTAGAGGGTCTGGACCTGCCTTGCCACGAGCACGATGTACCTCCTACGGGTATGCCTCGGTATGGATGGCACACTCAACATTGAAGATCTTTGGTGAAGATCTCTGGTGGGTCTACTATCAGTAACCAAACCACGACCTCAGTGAGAGAATGCGCCCATTGTCGGTTCTAGCTCTCTTAGCCTCTCTCCATCATATGTGCCTCTTATCTATTTGGGCATACAAGACTATCAGAAATCCGTATCTAGATGGAGCATAGCGTCACTTGATCCTTGTCCAAATAGCCCGCCATGCCATGAACAAACCTACTCGCCCGCGCCCCACTCGATCCATCACTAACTCACGGGGCGTACTTTGATAGGCGAGTAAACTCGAGGGCATACTCGCACCCGTCATTTCCCTTAGAAGTTCACGAACTCGGGCGCGCTGACTCCACTTGCCCGCGGGAAGAACCGTCTAGGAATGCAACATGGTTTCCTCCCAAGTGACGGGGCTGTTGCGGTGGCCCTACTATTTTTCCATTGACAAAACAAGATGTGTGGGCCCTTTCAGTGATATGAGACAAACTCATCACACTCAACTCCATTCACCCAATGACTTGGGTGATCTTCATGATCTCATCGATGAACTCATGCGGGTCTAAATCTTGTTTTGACCCGGAACTACGGCGGGTTCATTCTTGAAATCTCTCACTTGAGCTACCTCCGCATTCCCGTTTTGCGGGACATGTGCCTTGCTTGCCTTCTTTGTTGACTTTGTGGGGAGTCGAGGCTTGCGCTAGCATCTGAATACATACCATGAATTCGGCATAGACAGCAAACTCAGGTGAATGGTGCTCTGGGTGGTTTGGCTTATTCTTGCCGTCTCAATTTGACATCCTCGTGGCCATTTCCATTCTTCCTACAGGAGGTAACTACATGGGGAGCTATATGGTTACTTGCAATCGCGAATAGCACGAGTTAGATGGATAGGGAGAAATTTCATCGCGCTGACATAGATCATGAAAAGAGGGAACATTTCCTAAACTTTTCGTAGCCTCTTCGTCATAAGTGTGGCGTGCTTCACCCATGATAAAGATCTCTCTACTTAATGTGACTTTCAAACACCTAGGACACTTCAAACCTATGGCTACGTGCAGAGTTTGTCACGATCCGAACATAGGCTGGATTGAGACACGGGACAAGAGGCCTCGAGAGACCCCAACTCGATCCATGACATGAGCATACATCTAACTCAATCTATTAAACAAAAGGATTGACAAGATAATCTTAGCGGATGTAAAATAAGCATAACATTAAAAATACACGAATCTGAAAGTGAATACACATTCTATTGTCGAAAAGCCTCTAAGTCTAATGAGTTGATTGGACAAGACCCCAACTAACTCTCTAATGCGGCGAAAGTACATCAATATCACAGCAAATGGTCCTCGAAAGATGAGGACTCACCACTAAAATTGGGTGCTAACTCCTAAATACGAGTGTCGGGGCACGTATCATAAAGCGATTTGGCATAGAGTATGTGGTCGACGTGGAATGTCAGAGTTGCAAGGTAAGTAAAACCGCTTAAATAAGTAAAATCAGGTTAAAACAACATGCATAATGTAAAACATAAACATAATAAGAATCTAAGAGTAGTGTTTGCATGCTATCTTTACGAAAACATGATCTCAACATAACATAACATCATAATTGAATCGAATTACCCAAGGCGAAATCGATAGTCATAAATAAAATTGAACATTGGATCAAACAACCTTTAGAACATATATAGGTGTACAAATAGTAATAAACATGCGCTAATTGAAATCATGAGAAACAATGTGAGCTAGATGCTTTAACCGACATACCATGATTGAGCTTACTGGTCCCAACTATCACACTCGAGAGTGGGTAGAAGTGTTTGTCCAAAGCATTGCTAGGGATATGGACGATATCATTGATAGCAAGTGTCAGCTCATAGCCCCGAACGGGCGGACAACTCACTAGAGGTCCTAATATAATTTGATCATACCTACATTGGTGTGTAATTCGAGGCACGCATAGGTTTGGCCCGACCCATAGCCTATACGGTCTTAGACAACACTCCCAAAACATGCATGCTTTCTCCCGTCATTTTTCAACGAAGCTGACTATTGTCTATGATTAAGCTGAATAATCATGAATACATAAATCTGAATCATACATGAGGAGCCTTGGCTCATACCATACCACAAGCTGAACATAAATGGGAGTCTTTGCTCCAAAACCATGTGGTAAGCTAAATTCGTAAAATTATAAATCATACTTGAACATATGGGCCTTGCGATACTTTAACATGCTTTAAAATACATAATTCACTTGAAAACATGATCATAAATATAGGTAACTTGAAAACATGCTTTTCATCATAAATATCTCATCATGTTAGCACACATTTATCAAAAATCTCAACTTTTCGCGGAACTTCTCAACAATTGGGAATTTTAATTTATAAAGTTTTAAACATGATTTTCATTGAAAACATCGTAAAAACTGCCCATAAATCATAATTCAATAGTAGAAACATATTTAAATCATACCCATGTAGAGAATTAGGAATTTTCATGTGGGTTAAAACTATAGAATCAACATAGGAATTTTCACGATTTTTAGTAGAGATTGGGCATGGGCGTGAATAGATTCACCCATTCATAACCCTACATGCACGAAGAAGGTTTGAAGATTTGAAGAAGAACCTTGAAGGATTTGCCTTGATCACCTCTCTAGACTACTCTTGTATGCATGAATAGGAATTACATAGAATAGATTTTCCTCTCTTAAAACCTTATTCAAATATTAAAACGACGTAGTTTAGGCCTTAGGATCGCTAGAAATTATGGAAAAGCCCTTACTAAATTTACAAGAAATAACTAATTGCCAGTGCAAGGGAATGGATGACTCATTACTCAAGGCCACGACTCGTGGCATCAATCGTCAGGTGCCGCGCTTACAAAAGTTCATGGGATCAATACGGGGGAACTCATGAGTCGTTACAGGTAACCATGGGTCATGGTCACCACTGAATTACTTGCCTTGCCTGAGATGTCCACTTTGCTCCATTATGTTGCTCACAATCCAACCATTGAATCATGGCGACTGACCACTTTCCGTAGGGTACACTGCCTAGTCCTCTTTACCTACACAAAAACCTTGCCCACGGTTGACTCAACGAGTCATGGGGCCTAACCATGACTCATGGTAACATGTGTGTGGACCTTAAATGTCACGACCAGTAGATCTGGATCGTAGACACGGGACAAGGATCCCTGAAAGACTCCAAGTCAATCATGGCATTAGCATATGTAATTCATATACACAAAAAGGCGGAGAACTTAAATTAAAATCCATGATTTTAAATGAAAAGTGACATGAAATATAAGTAATGGTAATACACATAATCCCAGCATAAATAGCAGTCTTTACAATTAAGTCTGAAAGCCTCTAACCATAATAGGCTGGTTGAAGGGAAAGACCCCCAACTAACTAACATTCCAAAAACAAAATATAAACAAGGTCCGAACATGAAGCCTCGAATCTCATGAGGACTCACCGTCGATGACTAGGAGCGATTCTGAACCTGAACCAGATCCTGAAAATATGTGGGTCAGTACTTGGAAGGTACTAAGTATGTAAGGTATATAAAAGAATACTTAAATACATAAAAGTTATAGGAGTGGGGACATCATGATCATAAGATAGAAATCATAAGTATATCGTAGGCTCCAAGATTTCCAAAATATTCGTAAACCTATCATAGCCACAACATGTGAGAAAAGCATTTCATAAAACATAACTTGAGCCAAAAGAACATAATCATACATGCATTAGAACCATGAGGAACAATGGAAGATTTCTACAAACAACATACCTCATATAAGCACACATGAAGCCCAACCTGTAAACCTAGTCAGGAGGTCGTCATACCTTCAAAGGTATGAACCATGAAAGGCGTGATATCACTGTTGAAGGTCCCATATGGCTTAGGGGACATTCATTGAGAGCCCAAAACATAACTACGGTGACACGTAGTTTTGAGTTTTAGGGTGTGACCTAGGCCCCGAACCTACTCGGTGTTAAGTACTAATCCCAAAATATGAAACGTGCTCATAGAAATTCATACATGACATGAATGTCTAGTTAAATCATGAGAATCATAACATGCTTGAGAATTTGTAATACTAGCCATGGAATTGGACAGTGAATCGGCCAAAATCATAGTTCATAAATCATAAGCGACATGTGGGAATTGCCATAGTTTCAATTACAGCTGTCAAAATGGGCTTGGCCCATGAGGCCAACCCAAACCAAACCATTAATTAAGTGAGGTTTGGATAATTTTTTACGACACGTTTAGAAATGAGGCACAAGCCCGGCCTCATTTTGACACATCGACCTCAAAGGCTTAGCCCATGAGCCTTAGAGGCCAGTCCAGCCCTCTACGGAACTTAAAAAATCACTAATTATTAAATGTATAATATATTAACTAATAAAGAAAACAAAAAAAATAATATAAGATAAAATTAAAAAAATAAAAAACGATGTATATTGTACATTTGTATAGCGGCAGTACATAGTACTACAACTAGACTACTAGAGTCTAGAATTATTAATTTTAATAAGTTATATTTTATATAATAAATTAATAATAAGATAAATACTTTCAACAAATAAAATTATGCTTAAGTCTTCTAAATTCTATGCTTTTATTCTGTACGTTTTGGCTCACGCACAACTTTTCTTCTTGGCAGTCACAACCTCTGTGGATTTTTGATCTCTTCATTTTTAGTGAGTGATTAATTGAGTATATTTGTTCTTTTGGTTCATCTTAGTTATTATCATATGCACTTGTTGTTACAATGATGAGTTATAATGGTTGATTTAAGTAATCACACTTTTCATTTATCATATTTTAGATGCATTATTTTATTAAAAGACCTTTGTCACTTAGTGGCCAGCTTGGGGTTGGGCTGGGCTGCCATTTCTAAGGCCCTTTTGTTAAAAGGGGTCGGCCGGAGTCCTAACAGTTTAACTCATTGGCCCACTTGGGGTTGCGTTGGATTGGGTTGGGCCGGCCCGTTTTGGCTTGACTCTAGTTTCAATCACATGAAATGCTTAAATTTATAGGAAACATGATGATCATAATAACATGAGTAGTTGAAGACTTGAAGACATGCTTAAAATTTAAGAAAATTCATATTATGCTTGCGGAATCATCATGACCATGAACTTTAAATTCTTCATAATTGGGCATCTATACTTTTAGAGGTTAGATCATGAAATATTGAATAAACAAGTGAAATCATCCCAATAAATTAGAAATTCATAAGTTAGGCATACTACAACAAGCTCATTCCAATTTTTAAAAAAATCATGCAATTTGATAAAGACCCATTAAGTTTTGCTAACTTCAAACATAGAATTAGGGAGAAATTGGGCATGGGTAGGGACTAAACTACCCATTCAAAACCCCACATACCTGGAGTACTTGCTTCTTAACTCCCTTGAAAAACCCTAGGTGGAAACTTGAAGAATTGAAGAAGAACCCTTGAATCTTCTCCTACTCCCTTCTCTAGTTCTTGCAAATGCAAAATGGGACTTAGCATGAGTTTTTCCTCTTGAAAAGACCCTATCCCGACCTCAAAACGACGTGGTTTAGGGTCCAAATTCATAGAAAAGTCAAATTTGCCCTTAATAAAATTTCTCTAAAAACCAGATTTGGCCCCAACCACGGCTCGTACCACGAGTCACGACTCGTGGTCACTTCTAACTTTTAGTCTTCGAATCTGGCCACGACTCGCATGCACGACTCGTAGTACCATCCTGGTCGTAGTATTAGTCGTGTGTACCATCCACCCATACCAAATACGGCTTAACCACACGACTTCTCATCACGACTCATTGCCTACGTCCCTACGAGTCGTACCGTGACCCATGATGACTCATTAGGCTGCGAGAATTTCACCCACGACTCCTAACCACGAGTCATACCTGGCGTCATGATCAGGTATGATCATCCGTGATATGATCTTAGGCTCCTGAAATTCATCACGACTCGAGTCACGAGTCGTGGGTTTCACCACGATTCGTACCTCGAGCCGTCCTAGTGTAAAATTCGGGTTTTCTACAATTTCCAACATCAACTCAGGGTCTATTCTTAGGCCCTTCTGGGGTATTACAATATCTCCCCCTTGGAAACATTCATCCTTGAATGTAGGAAACAAGCAACAACCATAAACATACAATTACCATATGCAAATACTGATCATTTAATCCAAAAACTGACAGAATGACTACCCCCAAAAAGAACTACATAGCTGGACTGAATTCATACATCACATACATATATCATATCATAAACAAACTTGCACATGAATGGAACATGAAAATCTAATTAGAGGTTTAGGTCAAAAAAGCCCGATACCTCAGCGGCCCCGGGATGGTAGGGCTATTTAGCCATCAGCATCTTTAGCTTCCCAAGTAGCTCCTCAACATGCTATTTCTCCATAACACACCTTTACTTTGACTACTTCCTTGTTCCTCGACCTTCAAACCTTATGATCCAAAAATTTATAATAGGAATTTCTTCATAATTGAGGGTATCCTTCACGCCAACAATTTCCACCGGAACCACCAAGTATTATCTCCCAGCCTTTTTTTCAGCGATACATAAAATACGGGGATGAACTAAAGCCAACTACGGGAATGTAACTCTAACTCGTAAGCTACCTTACCCACTCGTCTCACAATTCGGTATGGGCCAATATAGTGGGGGCTGAATTTTCCTTTCTTTCATAATCTCACTACTCCCTTCACGAGAGATACCCTCATAAACACCCAATCGTCGATCTCGAACTCAAGCTCCTTACGCACATTCGCATAAGACTTTTGATGACTTTGAGCTATTTTCAACCTTTCTCTTGTCGCGAACTTTCTCCATAGCCTAATGGACTGAATCTAGACCCATTAATGAAGCCCTTCTCGACGTCAAACCACCCAATGGGCGTGCGCACCTTTGCGCGTAAGGCCTCGAATGGTGCAATCTTAATGTTGGAGTGATAGCTTTTGTTGTAGGCAAACTCAATAAGAGGAAAATGCTCGTCCCAACTACCTTTGAAGTCAATAACACAAGCTCTCAACATGTCCTCAAGTCTGATAGTCCACTGCACGACCATCTGTTTGCGGATGAAATGTCGTACTAAGCTTGACACGGTGCCAAGTCCCTTTTGAAAAGATCTCTAGAACTAAGAGGTGAACTGAGTAGCTCTATCTAATATAATGGACAAGGGCTCTCCATGAAATCTAAACAACTCTCAGATGTATAACTTAGCATAATCTTCTACTAAATTAGTGGTTTGATGGTAGGAAATGAGCAGCCTTGGTCAACCTGTCCACCACAACCCAAATGGAGTCATACTATCTACAAGTACGGGGTAAACCTGTACAAAGTCCCATATTGATATCCAAAGTCCATATTGATATCTTCCCACTTCCAAGTAGGATGCTGATATCTTGGAGTACACCCCCCGGTCTCTGATGCTCGACTTTCAGTTGTTGGAAATTCGGGCACTTGACTACGAATTCTGCAATATCCCTCTTCATGCCATTCCACCAGTAGATTTCCCGCAAGACATGATACATTTTGGTGGCACCTGGATGGATAGAATGTATGGATACATGAGCCTCATGCAACATTCGACTCCTCAAATCCCCCACGTTTGGAACACATAAGCGACCCTGGTACCAAAACACACCATCTCCCCCTTTGGAGAAGACTTCTACCTTCTGACTTTGAACAACTTCTTTCAACTTTAACAATATTGGATCTTTATCTTGTTTATCCTTCATCTCCGTTACCAAGGATGACTCTGACCCATTCTAAACTACTACCCCACCATCGGTCGAACCAACTAATCTAACTCCCAACCGTCCAAGCCGATGTACTTCCTTTACCAGATCCTTCTTGTTTTCACTCACATGTGACACAATTTCCATACTAAGGGCATCTACTACCACGTTGGCCTTACCCGGGCGGTAAAGGACACTCATGTCATAGTCCTTAAGTAGCTCCAACCACCTCCGTTGCCAAAGATTTAGCTCCTTCTATGTGAAAACATATTGTAAGATCTTGTTCTTAGTGAATACATCTACATGAACCCCATACAAGTAGTGTCACCATATCTTCAAAGAAAATACCACTGCGGCCAACTCAAGATCATTGGTTGGGTAATTTTTCTCATGAATCTTTAGCTGTTTGGAAACATATGCTATGACTTTCCCATGCTGCATCAATACACATCATAGTCTGACTCTCAAAGCATCACAATATATCACAAATCCATCGGTACCCTCTGATAAAGTCAACACCGATGCTTAAGTAAGTCTGGCCTTCAATTCCTAGAAGCTCTTCTCACAAGCCTCTGACCATTGAAATTTTACCTTTTTTCTGAGTCAATCTAGTTAGTGGGCTGCAATGGATGAGAAACCTTCCATGAACCTCCGATAGTAACCCGCTAAGCCAAAAAATCTCTTGACCTCCGAAGGGTTTACCGATCTGGGCCAGTTCTGTACCGCCTCTATTTTCTGGGAGTCCACCCTGATACCTTCGCTTGACACTACATGTCCCAAGAATGCAACTGATTTCAGCCAGAACTCACATTTGCTGAACTTGGCGTATAGCTGGTTATCCTTGAGGGTCTGAAGTGCTACCTTCAGGTGTGCGGCATGCTCCTCCTCGCTCCTGGAGTATATTAATATGTCGTCAATGAATACGATCACGAACATGTCCAGATATGCCTCGAATACCCTATTCATTAGATCCATAAAAGCTGCAGGGGCATTGGTTAGTCCAAAAGACATAACAATGAATTCATAATGGCCATACCAGGTTTTGAAAGCAGTCTTTGGGATGTCGCTCTCCCGAACCCTGAGCTGGTGATACCCGAACCTGAGATCTATCTTGGAGAAATATTTGGCACCCTGAAGCTGATCGAATAGTTCATTAATCCTGGGTAAAGGGTATTTATCTTGATGGTGACCTTGTCCAACCGCCTATAGTCAATACACATTCGAAGAGAACCGTCTTTCTTTCGGACGAACAACACTGTGGCACCCCATGGGGACTTACTCAGTCTAATGAAACCCTTATCCAACAAATCCTTCAATTTCTCCTTTAACTCTTTTATCTCGGCTGGGGCCATTCAGTAGTGAGGAGTTGATATGGGCTGCGTGTTGGGAAAAAGATCGATCTCAAAATCAACCTCCCTCTCAGGAGGAACACCTAGTAGGTCATCTTGCAATACCTCGGGATATTCACATACCACAGGGACTGACAGAATGGTCGTGGTCTCGGACGTGACATCCTTAACCCTAACCAAATGGTAAATACAACCCTTGGAAATCATTTTCCTAGCCTTGAGATAGTAGATAAATCAACCTACAGGTACTGCTGAACCACCCCTCCATTCTAAAACCGGTTCACCTGAAAATCGAAACTCCACCGCTCAAGTTTTACAGTTAATAGATGCATAACATGCGAACAACCAATCCATGCCCAAGATGATGTCAAAATCGATCATAGCCAATTCTACTATGTCTGCGGAGGTAACCTTATGCAATACTGTAATGGGGAAACCTCTATATACCCGCCTTGCTATGACTGAATCACCAACCGGAGTAGATATAGAAAATGGTTCTGACAAAATTTTAGGATTGACTCCAAAGTGACTAGAAATGTAAAGTGTCACAAAAGAAAGGGTGGCTCCTGGATCGAACAAAGCATAAGCATCAATATGAAAGACTCGCAACATATCGGTAACCACATCGGGAGAAGTCTCCTGCTCCTATCGAGAGCCAAGTGCATAAAACCGGTTCTGGCGCTGGCTGCCAGCTGAACTAGTCGAAGCACCCTACTGAGTCTGACGTGCCACCAAAACTGCTGAACTAGCTGTTGAAGTGCGGGCTCCACCACCCCCTGACCTAGCTGCGGGGCAATCCCTGAGTCTGTGTTCGGGTTTGCAACACCCGAAACAAGCATCAGAGCCCACCAAACATTTCCTTGGGTGATTCTTGCAACAATTAGCACAAGATGGAAAAGTGCGCTCTATGCGTATGCTATTCTGACCCCTTGAACCTGAGGCCCTCCTCCTCTGATCGTCTCAAGGCCTGGATGGGGTACTGTCTGAAGATGGTGCTAGTGTAATAGACCTGTGCTAGGACTGCTGGTGAGGCCCACCTCCTGGCCTCGGCTGGGAGAACGTGTGGCTATCAGTTCTGGCCCTTTTGGCCTCTCTCTTCCTCATATGAGCTGCATCCATCTGCTGGGCATAGAGGACTATCCGTGGGTAGTCCATATCCTGATGAAACATGGCTGTTCTGCAGTCTTTGTCATGATACTCAGCTACTTCCTACACGAATCTTCTCACCCGCGCCCTCTGGTCCATCACTAACTCTAAGGCATACTTTGACAGGCGAGTGAACTCACGTGAATATTCTAGCATCGTCATCTTTCCTTGTTTGAGGTTAACAAACTCAGCTACTTTCAATTCCCTAATCTCCCGAGGGAAGAACCTATCGAGAAAGGCCAGGTGGAACTCATCCCAGCTGATAGAGCCCGCTCCCGCTTCCCTGTTGTCCTTCCATTTCTTGAACCAAATATAAGCGACCTCCTTCAGCTGATAAGAGGCCGAGTCAACGCACTCCTCATTCGTCACCCCCATCACCTGAGTGACCTTCAAGATCCCTTCAATGAACTCATATGGATTCTCATCCACCTTTGCCCCTGTGAACTCGGGAGGGTTCATCCTTAAAAAGTCCTTGATCCGGGCTGCTGCTGCATTGCCGTTCTGTGGAACATACGCAATAGTCTGCTGGTTGACCAGAGCGGTCAAGGCCTGTGCCAACATTTGAATAGCCGCCTGAAACTCGGCGTGGGCAGTTGGCTCCGATGCCTGGGGCTCATGGTTAGGAGGAGCTTGCTGACATCCATGATCATTTCCACCCCCGTGGCCTTCATCATTTTTGTTCCTCCTTCCGTTTATCCTTTCGGGAGCCATAATTTTCTGCAATCGCGAATAGCAAAAATTAGAAGGATGGAGAGATTTTCACCACACGACATAGATCATGAAATAAGGGAATATTTTCTAAAACGTTTAGTAGCCTCTTCGTCATAAGTGTGGCGTGATTCACACCCATGAAAAAGACTCTACCTAACGCGGCTTTCAGACTCCCTAGGACACATCTGAATCTATTTCTATGATACCAAGTTTGTCACGACTCGAGAGTACACCTGGATTGTAGACACGAGACAAGGAGCTCCGAAAGACTCCAAGTCAACCCATGGCGTGAGCATATATCTAATTCATACACATAAGGCAGAGGACTTAACTTAAAAATCATGATTTTAAATGAAACGTGACATGAAATATAATAAACAGTAATACATAATCCAAGCATAAATAGCGGAATACTACAATTAAGTCTGGCCTCTAATCATAATAGACATGTTGAAGGGACAAGACCCCAACTAACCCCAACATTCTGAAAAATAAAAGATAAACAAGGTCCGAACATGAAGCCCTCGAATCATGAGGACTTACCACTGAGAGTTGAGAGCAGAACTGAGAGCAAGCTAGGAACAGATGCTGAACCTGCGAACCGAATCCTGAAAATATGTGGGTCAGTACTTGGAAGGTACTGAGTATGTAAGGTATGAAAAAGAATACTTAAAAACATAAAAGTTATAGGAGTGGGGACATCATGATCAGAAGACTGAAATCATAAGTATATCGTAAGACTCAAGATTTCCAAAGTATTCGTAAACCTGTCATAGTCACAACATGTGAGAAAAGAACTTCATAAAACATAACTTGAGCCAAAAGAACATAATCATACATGCATTAAAACCATGAGGAACAATGGGATATTTCTACAACCACATACCCCATATAAGCACACATGGAGCCCGACCTGTAAACCTAGTGGGGAGATCTTTCATACCTTTCCAAGGGTATAAACCATGAAAGGCGTGATATCACTCGTGAAGGCCCCATAGGGCATAGGGGACAGTCACTGAGGAGGCCCCAAACATAACCTACCATGGCACATAGTTTTGAGATTCGGGGCGTGAACTAGGCCCTGAACCTACTCGGTGTTAACTACTACTCCCAAAACATGAAACCTGCTCATAGAAATTCATACATGACATGAATGGATAGTTAAATAATGAGAATCATAACATGCTTGATAATTTGTAATACTAGCCATGGAATTGGGCCAGTGAATCGGCCAAAATCATAGTTCATAAATCATAAGCGACATGTGGGCATTTCCCATAGTTTCAATCATACATGAAATGCTTAAATTTATAGAAAGCATGATCATAATAGCATAAGTAGTTGAAGACTTGAAGACTTGAAGACATGGTTAAAATTTAAGAAAATTCGTATTGTGTTTGCAGAATCATTATGACCATGAACTTTACTAAAAATTCCTCATAATTGGGAATCTATATTTTTAGAGGTTAGATCATGAAATATTGAATAAACAAGTTAAATCAGCCCAAATAATTCGAAATTCATAAGTTAGGCATACTACAACATCATTCCAATTTTTAAAGAATCATGCAATTTGATAAAGACCCATAAAATTTTGGTAACTTCAAATATTGAATTAGGGATAAATGGAGCATGGGT
>JACEIK010004616.1:26978-57650 GCA_018107945.1 Datura stramonium | reverse complement strand
AACGCTAATCATGTTGGTTAGTATAAAATCACACTTCCGTACAATTTACATGAGAATGTACACACATTATTGGACAAACAAGTCAAAAGCTACACATTTGGGTATCAATTTGGCATATAAATATGCCCCTTATCAGGTAGCATATTAATGGGGAAGTCAATTTACTATTTTGAGGGAATACTAGGAAGTTTATCAGTAAATATATCTGGGTACTCACTAACTACTGGAATGGACTGAAGAGTCAGGGATTCTGCCTGCATATCCCGAGCCCTGACAATATAATAGGTGCAACCTTTTGAAATCAACTTTCTTACCTAAAGATAGGATATGAACTTATCTTTTGGCGTATCTACATTTCCTTTCCATTCTCGTACTACCTCTCCTGGAAAGTGGAATTGAACAGTATTTGTCCAACATTTGACATTGGCATAACATGGCGCTAGACAATCCATGCCCATAATTACATCGAAATCAATCATTTCTAGTTCTACGAGGTCTGCAGAGGTTTGGCGGCCAATAATCTGCACCGTGCAACCTTGATAGATTCTCCTGGAGAGAATAGATTCACCAATAGGTGTAGACATAGAAAATGGTTGCTGAAGTAACTCCGGTACTATTCCAAACTTCCGTGCCACTAACAGGGTAACATAAGACATGGTAGAGCCTGGATCTATCAAAGCATAAACTAAGTTGGAGGAAAGATTCAATTTACCTATCATTACATCTGGAGATACCTCAGAATCCTGTCGCTCTTCTAATGCGAGGTACAATTCGGACCACTACTAGAACTAGATGCTCCTACTCTACCTCTGGCCCTGCCTACTGGAGCTAATGTCCTGCACCCTGCAAAGGGTGCTAGAGCATGAGACCCTATTGAGGACCTACTCTGCTGGTCCCGATCACTCTAATTTCTAGTCGGGAAATCTCTTATCATGTGACCCTCCTGTCCACAAGAGTAACAAGTAGTGGAGCCATATCTGCATCTCCCAATATATTGCCTATAACAAGCACTACAACATGGTACTGCGGGCCTCACCTGATCTGGGCCTCTCTATTGTTGTGAGCCTGACGTTCATGAACTCTCACCAGGCCTCTGGATCTTTCCTAGCTCTCATACCATAGAACTGGGATCTCTCATAATCGGAACACTGCTAACTCAATTCATTCTATGGATGAAGCATGCATGACCCTGAATATCCTTTATAACTGATCTATGATGTTTTGAGGGTCCTCTATGCGGTCTGTCCCTGTAATCTATGGAGGACTCAAGGAAAGATACTCACAAACACACAAACTTCTCGGCCCTCAGTAGTCTCGGTAAAAACCAGTACTACAGGGTGATGCTGAGAAGCCATCATCTGAGCCAACATACATACTGCACTCCTGACATCTTGAGTTGAAGGTGTAGGAGGAACTAAAAATGGTGTCGATGCTTCTGTTGCCCTAGGAGATTCCTGGTGTCCTTATAATACCCCGAAAACCTTAAGATTAGACCCGAGAGTTGAAATAGAGAAAATAGAACTTTCTGCACTAGGTCATAGGACGAGTCATCTAGTGACCCATTGGGTGCACCACGATTCGTTGAGTGACTCATGGGGAGGAGATTGGACTTGGTTGAGTTTTGGGATTTAAGGCTGACCACGGGTGGGACCACGATTTGTCAAGTGGATTGTGGTGAGTGTTTGGTTTGAGGGATGAATGGGTTGGCAGTGTCCTTAACGACCAGTCACCATGAGTCATCGGGCAAACCACAAGTCATGGTGTCTCTCGTGGTGAACAGTGTTGAAAATTTCTAGTGCAAGCGATGAGAGGAGGACCACGAGTCATGGTGATAGGTCATGAGTCATCCAGTCCCTTGTGGGGACGGGCAGTGAGTATTTTCCCGTAAATTTATTAAGGTTTTTTTCATAATTGCTAATTTACTAAGGCCTAAATTATGTCGTTTTTAGGTAAGAATAGTGTGTTTTAAGAAGGGTAAGTTCATTCTAAGCCTATTGACTTCCATGCATACAAGTCTAGAAGCTCCTAAGGGTGATCAAGCCAAGATTCCTCGAGTTCTTCCACAAATTACCATTGGGCAATTAAGGGAGTTGTGAAATCAGATTTTTACAGGTATGTAGGGTTATGAATGGATGTATCCAACCACACCCATGCCCAATCCCTCTTCAATTCATGAAATACTAGTTGATGAATCTATGGGGATTCTCTATGTATCAGTCATGGGTATGATCTAAGCATGTTTCTAATGTTGAATTATGATTTATGGGCAAATTTTACAATGTTTCCAATCATAAATTATGTTTTCAAGTTTTAAAAATTATGATGCCCATCCATGAAAGTTCATGAAAGTTGAGATCTATGGTATATGTATTCAAGCATGATGTGATGTATATGAAGAAAGTGTGGTTTCGAATTATCCATGTGTATGCTCATGTTTTTGAATGATCAAGTCTATGTCAATCATGTTAAGAATCGGCCAAGCCCATATGATCAAGTATTTTTCATGATTTATCTAAAATTCATGTTACTAGCTTACCACATGGACTTTGGAGTCTAGATACCCACTATTTTCAGCTTGTGGTATGGTTTGAGCCCAAGGCTCCTCATATTATGATTTCAGATTTATGCATGTATGTCATGAGTCAGCTTCGTTACTAAATGATGGTTTAGCTTCGTTGAAAATTGATGGAGAGCATATGTATGTTTTTTGGTGTAGTGTCTAGCACCGTGTAGGCTAAGGGTCAGTCAACCCTATGCCTCAGAACTACACACCAACGTAGGTATGTTCAGATTATTTGGGACCTCCCTTGTAAGCTTCCCCTACCCCCAAGGGTTCTTCAAATTGATATCGATATCAATGTAGAGTCCTTAGCCCTGACAAAACTTTAGATGACTTTTCCCACTTGAGTGTGATAGTGGCGACCACATAAGCTCTATTGTGGTAATGTTGGTTATATGACGAGTCTCCCATTCTTCCTCATGATTTCAGTTATGCATGTTCATCAATCATGTTATTATATTTTCAACAGTTTTGACCCAATGTTTAGTTTTACTTATGATTATCAGTTTTCAGCTTTGGGTCATTCAATTCATTTATGATATTCAGTTATGTTCAGATCATGATTTCAGAAAATAGCATGCAAGCCCTACTCTCAGAATCTTATCTTGATTATGTGTTATAATATGCATGATTTATGATTTTACTTACTTAGCGCTTTTACTTACTTACATACTTGGTATATTTCATGTACTGATCGCATACTCTATGCTATATCGTTTCATAATACAAGCTCGAATAGTCAGGCTCAGTCCCATCATTAGACATACCTACAACATTAGCACTTTTCTGCTAGAGTCAGTGAGTCCTCATCTTTCGAGGGCCCTTCTTTCTTTCCAGTTGTATTTAGTATTTTCGGTTTCAGACTATAGTAAGTTATTTGGGGTCTTGTCCCATAAACTTATCAGTAGTAGAGACTTTTCGAACATAGTATGTATTCAGTAAAATAGCCTTGCGTTATGTATTTAGATGTTGTGATATTTCTATATTTTATCCTTATTATATATGTTAGACTTCTACTTGAGTATGTTGATTTTAGATATCATGTTCATGCCATGGGTTGACTCGGAGCCTATCCTGGTTCTTTATCTTGTGTTTCGATCCGGGCCTATGTTCGGGTCTTGACAAACTTGGTATCAGAGCATTAGGTTTTGAAGTGTTCTAGGGTGTCGAAAAGCTGCGTTAAATAGAGTCTTTTTCATGGGTGTGAAGTGCTCCACACTTATGACAAAGAGCTACGAGATGTTTTAGGAAATGTTCCCTTCTTTCATGATCTAAGTCGTGCTATGAAATGTCTATATATCCTTCTAGCTCATTCTATACACATTTACAGAATCATGCCTCGCCGAGTTAATGGAAGAAGAATAGGGAACGAAAACAACCACGAGAATGGCAATCGAGATGGCCACCAGCAGGCCCCACTAGCCCATGAGGAGCATGTCCCGAGTAGGTTGCCCATGCAGAGTTCAGGGTAGCCATACAGATGCTAGCTCAGTCCTTGACTACCCAAGTCAACCAATCGGCGATAGCATATATCCCTCAAAATGGGAATGTGGCGGCACCACAATTTAGAGATTTTCTGTGGATGGACCCTCTGGAGTTTCTTGGATCAAAGGTGGACGAGGATCCACATGAGTTTATTGATAAGTTTCTGAAGATCACTCAGATCATGGGGTGACAAGTGAGGAGTGCGCCGATCTAGCCTCGTATCAGTTGAAAGGGGTCGCGCATATCTGGTTCAAGAAATGGAAGGATAGCAAGGTAGTTGGAGCAGGCCCTATTGGTTGGGAGGTGTTTCATGCCGCATTTCTAGACCTGTTCTTCCCTCGTGAGATAAGGGAGATTAAACCAGCCGAGTTTGTGAACCTAAAGTAAGGGAAGATGACAGTTCGGAGTATGGCTTGGAGTTCACTCATCTGTTGAAGTATGCACCTGAGATGGTGGCAGATCAGAGAGCCTGAGTGAGCCAGTTCATTCATAGGATAGCAGACTACTTAGTTAAGGATTGTTGGACCGAGATGCTTCATTAGGACATCGAATTTGCTCAGATAGTTCTGTATGCCCAGTAGATGGAGGTGGTTTAGGTAAGTGAGCAGGAGAGAGAGGGCAAGAGGGCTAGGACTGATAGCATCGAATTCTCCCAGCAGAGACCTAGTTGGCACCGTCTGCAGCCCACCAGATACGTTCAGCCCCAGCGCCTTTGGCTATGAGTGTTCCATCCAGATTCAGGCGCGATCAAAGGGGATGAGCATCAGGATCTAGAGTTTAGGGTAGCAGACCCGTAGAGACCAGCATTCCACAGTGTAGCAGATGTGGATAGAGACACATGGGTGAGTGCTTAGCAGATTCAGGTGCTTGTTTCGAATGTGGGAAGCCCGGACATATGCTTAGGGATTTCGCAGCAACCAAACAGGGTCATGATAGGGGTCGAGGCTCAGCCTCCAGTTCAGTAGCTCAACTAGCATGCCCAACTTGGCAAGGGGCATCTACTAGTGCGGGTGGTGGTTAGCGTCAAAACAAATTATACGCCCTGGAATCTTGTCAGGAGCAGGAGGTCTCCCCAGATGTAGTCACTAGAATGTTACGAGTATTCCACCTTGATGTATATGCATTGTTAGATCCATGGGATGCTTTGTATTTTGTGACGCCCTATGTTGCTAGTAGTTTCTGAGTCAGTCTCGAAATCTTATAAAAATCCTTCCTAGTCTCTACTCTAATTAGTGATTCAGTTATAGCTCGACGGGTATATAGAAATTGCCCTGTCATAGTAATTCAAAAAGTCACCTCAGAAAATTTAGTAGAGTTATCCATGACCGATTTTGATGTTATCTTCGGCATGGATTGGCTACATGCATGCTATGCCTCAGTCAATTGTAGAACTCGTGTAGTAGAGTTCAGATATTCGGGTGAACTAGTCATAGAATGGAAGGGTAGTTCAGTTGTGCCTGTAGGTCGCTTCATTTCCTACCTTAAGTCCAGAAAGATGATTTCTAAAGATTGCATGTACCATCTAGTTAGGGTTAAGGATTCTACATTTGAAACCCCGACTATCCAGTCAGTTCCTGTAGTGTGTGAGTATCCATAGGTGTTTCCAAATGATTTACCGGGAATCCCTCCTGAGCGAGAGATTGATTTTGGTATTGACCTTCTTCCTGATATGTAGCCTATTTCCATTCCTCCTTAAAGAATGGCCCTAGCTGTGTTAAAGGAGTTGAAGGATCTCTTAAACAAGATTTTCATCAGAATAAGCAAATCCCCGTGGGGTGCCCTAGTTTTCTTTGTCCGAAAGAAGGATGGTTCCCTTCGAATTTGTATTGATTATCGGCAATTGAACAAAGTTACCATCATGAACATGTATCCTCTCCCCAGGATTGATGATTTGTTTGACCAGCTTCAGGGTGCTAAGTGCATTTTGAAGATAGACCTCAGATCCGGATACCATCAGCTCAGGGTTCGGGAGAGTGACATTTCAAAGACAACCTTCAGGACTCAGTATGGTCACTATGAGTTTGCAGTTATGAATTTTGGACTAACAAATTCTCTTGAAGATTTTATGGATTTGATAAATAGGGTGTTCAAGCCATACTTGGATATGTTCTTGATTGTATTCATAAATGACATCCTTATATGCTCTCAGAGCGAGGAGGAGCATGCCGTTCATTTAAGAATGCTGCTACAGACTCTTAAGGATTGCTAGTTGTATGCTAAATTAAGTAAAGGTGAGTTTTGGTTCAACTCAGTGGCATTTTTGGGTCATGTGGTGTCAAGTGAAGGTGTGCAGGTGGACCCTCAAAAGATAGAAGTAGTGAAGTATTGGCCTAAACCTGTGAGTCCTTCAGATAGCAGGAGTTTCTTAATTTAGCTGGTTATTATCAAAGATTTGTTGAGGGGTTTTCATCCAATGCAGCACCGTTGACTAAGTTGACCCAGAAGAAACTGAAGTTTCAATGGTCGGAGGCCTGTGAGAAGAGCATCCAAGAGTTGAAAACCTGACTCACCTCAACACCGGTGTTGACCCTACCTGAGGGTGCCGATGGGTTTATGGTATATTGTGATGCCTCGAGGATCAGCCTTGGTTGTGTATTGATGCAGGAAGACAAATTTATAGGCTATGCTTCCAGGCAGTTGAAAGTCCATGAATAGAATTACCCGACTCACGACCTCGAGTTGGTGGCGGTAGTATTTGATTTGAAGATTCGGAGACACTATTTGCACGGGGTCCATGTAGATGTGTTTATGGACCACAAGATCCTACAGTACGTGTTTACCCAAAAGGATCTGAATCTACACTAGAGGTGGTGGTTGGAGCTGTTGAAGGATTACGATATGAGTGTCCTTTATCATTTAGGCAAGGCTAATGTGGTGGCAGATGCTCTTAGCAGGCTTTCTATAGAGAGTGTGTCCCATGTAGATGAGGAAAGGAAAGAGTTAGTGAAGGATGTGCATCGGCTTGCACGACTAGGAGTCCGTCTTGTTGACTCGACAAATGGTGGTGTTATTGTTCAGAATGGTTCAGAATCATCCTTAGTGACCAATGTTAAAGCTAGGAAATACAGGGATCCTATTTTGGTAGAATTGAAGGAGGCCGTTCAGAATGAGAAGGTAGAAGCTTTCTCCAAAAGAGAAAATGGTGTGCTTCGATATCACGGTGACTTGTGTGTTCTGGGTGTTGATGATTTGAGAGATCGAATGTTGCACGAGGCGCATGGTTCCAGATACTCTATACATCCAGGTGCCACCAAGATGTACACCGTGACCTACGGGAAGTTTATTAGCGGAGTGGCATGAAGAAGGACATAGTAGAATTTGTGGCTTAGTGTCCGAATTGTCAACAGGTGAAAGTGGAACATCAAAGACCTGAAGGTGTTCTTAAAGACATATGTATCCCTACTTGGAAGTGGGAGGAGATCAATATGGACTTCATTATAGGGTTTCATCGCACTCGTCGATAGTATGACTCTATTTGGGTGGTGGTAGACAGGTTGACTAAGACAACTCATTTTCTACGGGTCAAAACTACCGATTCAGTGGGGGATTATGCTAATTTATACATTCGGGAGTTAGTTCAGTTGCATGGAGTGCCCTTGCCCATCATATCAGATAGAGGTACTCAGTTTACCTCCTAGTTTTGGAGATTGTTTTAGAAGGGACTTGGTACTCAGGTCAGGCTTAGCACAATATTTCACCCGCAAACAGATGGTGAGGCCGAGTGGACCATTCAGACCCTTGAGGATATGTTGAGAGCATGTGTGATTGATTTCAAGAGTAGTTTGGACGATCATTTGCCTCTCATTGAGTTTGCATATAACAACAGTTACCATTCTAGCAATACAAATGGTTCCATTTGAGGCTCTCTATGGGCGAAGATGTAGATCGTCTATTGGCTGGTCCGAAATCGGTGAAGCTACAGTGATAGGACCAGAATCAGTCCATGAGGCCATGGAGAAAGTTCAGCTTACAAGGGACAGGTTGAAAACAACTTAGAGTCGCTAAAAGTCTTATGCGGATGTGAGGAGGGAGCTAGAGTTTGAAGTCGATGATATGGTTGTTTCTGAAGGTATCTCCCATGAAGGGAGTGATGAGTTTCAAAAAAGAAAGGGAAATTCAGTCCCAGGTATGTTGGTCCGTACCGGATTATTAAACAAGTTGGCAAGGTAGCATATGAGTTGGAGTTTCCCTCAGAATTAGCTTTAGTTCATCCAGATTTCCATGTATCACTCTTACAGAAGTGGGTGATCGAGCACTAGTTGTTCCGGTGGAGAGTGTAAGTGTGAAGGATAGCCTTAGCTATGAGGAGGTTCAAGTGGAAATACTTGATCGTCAAGTTCGAAAGCTAAGAAAAAAAGAAGTAGCCTCAGTAAAGATTTTATGAAGGAAGCAACATGTTGAGGGAGCTATGTGGGAAGCCGAAGTAGATATGATGGATAAATACTCACATCTATTCCCTTCCGACTTAGTTTCAACTTGAGGTATCAATTTCCTCCTTAGCATTCCATTCAGTTTCATGTTCAGCTCATGTACCCCAGTTACTTTCATGTCAATGAATGTATGTGTGATTCATGAATTCAGTTCAGTCATGTAGTACAATTTGGAGTCAGTCACTCTGTCAGTTTTTAGCTTATATGTTTAGTATTTGAGTATATCTACTTTTCAGTATGTTTTCCCACATTCGAGGATGAATGTTCCCAAGGGGAAGATATTGTAATACCCTAAAAACCCTAAGATCATACCCGATAGTTCAATTGAGAAAATTGAATTTTCTACACTAGGTCACAGGATGAGTCGTCCAGTGACCCATTGGGTGCACCACGAGTCGTTGAGTTACTCATGGGGAGGATATTGGACTTGGTTGAGTTTTGGGATTTGAGGCTGACCATGAGTCGTGGTCACCACCACGAGTTGTCAAGAGGGCCGTGGTCAGTGTTTGGTTTGAGATATGTATATTTTGGCAGTGTCCCTAATGACCAGTCACCATGAGTTGTCGGGCACACCACAAGTCATGGTGACCCTTGTGGTGACCAGTGTTGACAATTTCCAGTGCAGGCAACGAGAGGAGGACCACGAGTCATGGTGATAGGGCACGAGTCATCCAGTCCCTCGTGGGAACTAGCAGTGAGTATTTTTCTGTAAATTTTTTAAAGGGCTTTTCCATAATTCCCAAGTTCCTAATGCCTAAACTACGTCATTTTAAGCTCAGAATAGTGTGTTTAAGAAGGGTAAGTTCATTCTATGCCTATTCACTTCCATGCATGCAAGTCTATAAGCTCCTAAGGGTGATCAAGACTAGATTACTCGAGTTCTTCCCCAAATTTCCTTTGAGCAATTAAGGGAGTTTTGAAATCAGATTTCTATAGGTATATCGGGTTATGAATGGGTGTATCCATCCGTGCCCATGCCTAATCCCTCTTCAATTCATGAAATTCTAGTTGATGAATC
Source organism: Datura stramonium (assembly GCA_018107945.1). NCBI lineage: Eukaryota > Viridiplantae > Streptophyta > Magnoliopsida > Solanales > Solanaceae > Datura > Datura stramonium. The sequence continues at coordinate 48,157 of JACEIK010004616.1, read as the reverse complement.
TATGAGGTTTTTAACCCAACATGTGAATTCTCTAAGTATCAATCATGGGTATGATCTAAGCATATTTCCAATGTTGAATTATGATTCATGGGAAAATTTAATAATGTTTTCATGTCTTATAAATTATGATGTCCATCCATGAAAGTTCATGAAAGTTGAGATCTATGATATATGTATTCAAGCATGATGAGATGTATATGAAGAAAGTATGATTCGAATTACAATCTATTTTCATGTTTTTGAACGATCAAGTCTATGTCAAGCATGTTAAGTATTGGGCATGCCCATATGATCAAGTATATTTCATGATTTATCTAAATTTCATGTTACTAGCTTATCACATGGATTTTGGTGTCTAGACTCCCACTATTTTCAGCTTGTGGTAAGGTTTGAGGCCAAGACTCCTCATGTTATGATTTCATATTTATGAATGTATGTCATGAGTCAGCTTCGTCACTAGACGATGGTTCAGCTGCATTGAAAAATTATAGAGAGCATATACTTATTTTTTGGAGTAGTGTCTAGCACCGAGTAGGCTAAGGGTCAATCAACCCTATGCCTCAGAACTACGTGCCAACATAGGTATGTTCAGATTATTGGGACCTCCCTTGTGAGCTTCGCCTTCCCCCAAGGGGCCTTCAGCTTGATATCGATATCATGGTAGCATCCTTAGCCTTAGAAAAGCTTTGGACGACTCTGCCCACTTGAGTGTGATAGTCGGGACCACATAAGCTATATCGTGGTAATACCGATTATATGATGAGTCTCCCGTTGTTCCTCATGATTTCAGTTATTAGTCATGTTATTATATTTTCATCAGGTTTGACCCAATGTTCACTTTTACTTATGATTATCAATTTTCAACTTTGGGTCAATTGATTCAGTTATGATATTTAGTTATATTCAAATCACGATTTTAGAAAATAGGATGCATGCCCTACTCTCAGAACCTTATCTTGATTATGTTTTATAATATGCATAATTTTTGATTTTATTTATTTAGTTGTTTTACTTACCTTACATACTCGGTACATCCCATTTATTAACCGCATACTCTATGTTGTATCGTTTCATGATACGGGCTCAGATATTTAGGCTTAGTCCCATCATCCAGACTTGCAAAATTAGCACTTTTCAGCCAGAGTTGGTGATTCCTCATCTTTCGAGGGCCCTTCTTTCTAGTTGTATTTAGTATTTTAAGTTTCATACTATAGTTAGTTAGTTGGGGTCTTGTCCCATCAACTCGTCAGTAGTAGAGGCTTTTCGGACATAGTATGTATTTATTATTCGACCTTGCATTATGTATTCAGATGTTGTGATATTTCCAGATATCCGCCTTATTATATATGTTAGACTTCCACTTGAGTATGTTGATTTTAGATATCATGTTCATGCCATAGGTTGAATTGGAGCCTCTCGGGGTACTTTGTCACGTGTCTCTATCCGAGCCTATGTTCGGGTCGTGACAGTCCTAGAAAGTGCTGGGGATCGAGAAGATGTCTCCATTTATCCCTTGGGCTGGGCTGTCCCCAGTTATGCCACCTTGCTGGTACCCTCTCTTGCTACTATACTAACTCACGGCTAACTGTAGTCTGTCTTATATCAGACATCTTTGTAGACAGATATAACAATATAAGCTTAGGGACTCAACCCAATATAACTCAGCTCTATAGCACGATCTGAGAAGAAGGAGGGGTAACCATAATATCATGTCTCGTAGCCTCCTTCTTATAGAATGTGGTACACAACACATTTATAAACAAGACTTTACTAACACGGTTTGCAGACTCCCTAGAATACGATGTTTCTTTGATACCAAGATTGTCACGCCACACCTTAGGAGGCGTAACTGGTACCTAATGCCACATTGAACTCTAAGCTGATCTAGCTAGAGATATACATTTCTGGTGCATACTAGCTGCACATTTTAATAAAACAAACAGCTATATCTAGGCTCAAAATGTAGCCTTAGGCTAACAAGGTCGCTACATAAACACCTGCATTAAATCAGCTAACCCAACAGTTGCAATAATGGCATCCTATGTGGGTCGATAAGACTACCATGCTGACTAAATTTTCAGAAGGAAAGCAGGCACACATATACATATATATAAGCCGATAAGACTGCTAACAAATAACACAACTAGGCCTCACGCGACTAACAACACATATCTAACAAGTACTGTAGTCTACAAGCCTTTAAAGAATGAAGTATTGGTTGGGACAGGGCCTTGGCCTACCCAAAACTATACAACAAAAGACAGGCAAACCTCTAATGTATGGCAACTTCGAAGGAAAGGAGCTAGCCAATCTGATATGTCTGAACAGCTACTAAGGAGGCCTCGGGACCTGTCTGTCTGATCCTGCATGAATGTATGCAGTGCCCCATGCATGGGCGTCAGTACAATTGTCATGTCCCGAGTCTATACCTTGGACGAGACATGGTACTGAGAGTCATAGGTAACCCCAACCCATGGTCTATCCTAACACTGGTAATCTGAGTAATCATAGCGGAAGCTTAAATAATAAAACCATTTAAGAGAGCTAAATGAAAGTTTAAACATCTGAAAACAAAATTGAATTTCTGAATCTATGTATGAAAGCCATCTACATATGATGAGTTGCTGGGAAAAGCCCCCAGCTAACTCTAAAGTCTAACTGAATGAAAATAACTGGAAAAGTAAATATCTTCCCCGAACGATGAGGACTCACCACTACTACTGCTGATATCACTGGAAGAAGATCTAATAACGGTGCTAAGGCTGAGAACTTTCACTTATATCATAATACGATACAACATAGAAGGTATGCATCAATACTTTGAATATATTGAGCAACTAGGAGAAAATATAACATAAAGAATAAATAACTGAACTGTAATGACCAACTGAAATACTGAAGTTGAACAAACGAAAATATAACTGAAATGGTCAAAATGACCCTATCTGATGGTCATAGACATGCCCTGAATCTGAGATACTGATCTAAGATAACTATACTAAACTTAACTGAACTGAGTATACTGAAACTATTCTGAGCTGAGCTAAACTGAAACTGTACTGACTAGTGGGAGAGGCTATAACTGACATATGACCACGTGAGATAGATATGGAGTCCGATGTATACACCCCATCGGTAAGACCCAATATTCCTTTCCAGGGTATAAAGGCTGAAATGGGTGACCACAAGTCTAGGGAGATAGGGCCAATCAAATAACCTTCGGTGGCAACGTAGTTTTGGGAACCTGGGTACGTTGGAACTCCAGACCGCTCGGTGCTAAGTCCTACTCCCACTGGATAGTCCTAGGCTGACTACTAAGCTGATAGCTTGAAACTGGGGCCCAATACTAAGTCAGGAATACTTATTTGGAAGTACCCTGAGAGTCTTATCAGACCGGATTCTGTAACTGGTGTTCTAAGACTGGCCAGATTTGCTTATCTGGAAGCATCATAATCGTCTAAAGAACAAACTGAAACTGAAGCTGGGGGTTCTAAAATTGGTCAGAGCTGCTTATCAGGAAGTGTCATAACCGTCTAAAGAACCATTAAAATCTGATACCTGAGTCTAATAGCTAATAACTAGGAGGCACCACTGACACCTTAAGAAAAGACTGTAGTAAAACTGATCAGCTGACTTTTCTGAATAATACTGAGTACACTAATTTTCTAACTAAAACTAGACTAGCATGCAATTTACTGAGATTTCAACTACTTTTAACAATATGGGAATCCCAACACTGGTAGAGTCAAGCAACAAGATTAACTACACAATTATGCTAGACCCTAATATGCTGCATTCAAAAGCTAGGTCTAAATCATTACACAAGAAACTGGCTTCCACACGATTTCTAATAATTTAGGAAAAACATAGCAACTAATAACAAGGATAATGTTTCACCTGAAATTTATAGAATTCTATTTGAAAACTTTCTATATTTTGAAACCACAGGGCTGTAACTGATAAAAAATTTAGAAAGGGTTTTGGGGACACAAGGGAAGAATAATTCCCTTGTTGAATTCCCACATACCTGGTGATCAAATTCTGGAGAAAATCCTTTGAGAAACTGAGAAGAAATTGACTGCTCTAGCTCCTGCTTTGAGTTTTCTTGAGAGAAGTTTTTACGAACTGATTTTCTAAGGGAATGAGAGGGGTGAAGTAATCGTCGATTACCCCTCTTAAATTCCCTAAAAATAACCCAAAATGATGTAGTTTAGGGATTAAAATGGTGGGAAATTATAAAAATATTCCTGGGGAAAAATCTGGAAAAACTGTTGACAAGGACCAAAAGGTCACTCAACGAGTCGTTGGTTGAGACCATGACTCGTTGGGACCAATCGTTGGTCCTGGGTTCTAGGATCATTGGAACTGGCAACGAGAGCGACCACTACTCGTTGGATGAACCAACGGATCCTTGGTTCCTCCCGTGGTCACTAGATGAGAAATCTAGGGTGCCTGACAATGGGAAACATAACGACTCGTTGGTAGACCCAACGGGTCGTTGTGTCGAGTCGTTACCTCCACTGGAGAAGTTAGTAAAATCCCTGAACATGGCTCTACGGGTGGTCACAATGACTCATTGTGTGATACAACAGGTCGTTGTTGCCACTCATTGTCACTGAAGGAGGTTTCCGGGAATCCCAACTAACGACTCACACCATGAGTTGTTGTATCACACGATGACTCGTTGGTTGAGTCGTGGGGTCCTAGAAAAGGAGTTCTGAGTTGGGGGTCCAACGAGTGACAGGAAAACTCATTGTTTCTCAGAACGGATCATTCCATGTCACATTGGTTCTCGAAGGACCAAAGAAGGGCTGACCATGATTGAGACAACGGGTCATTGGAGCTCACCACAACTCGTTTTTTCGGTCATTTTGAGGCATTTTTCTAGTTTCTTCTTGGTTTTTCTCGCAAGGTCTGAGTTTAGTCTAGGAAGTTTCGAGCTGTTACAATATCTCCCCCTTGGGATCATTCATCCTTGAATGAAGGCTAAAATACTGGAAAACCGAGAAAAGAGTTGCAATTCCCAGACTGAGGTTATGAACTGATTTCTGAAGGAGTATATGACTCCAAATTGACCTAATAATGCTAAAAAAGCTGATTCAACTAGAATGCATATTGAAAACTTGAATAGAGCTGATGAGTACGGAACTGAACATAGTATTGAAGAGGAATTTAGTACCTGATGCTGGAAGTGAACTAGAAGGGAATAAATGAAGGTATCTGGCCATCATGCTTGTTTCTGCCTCCCATGTGGCTCCCTCAACTAGCTGGTTCCTCCATAAGACTTTCACCGAAGCAACTTCCTTGTTTCTCAGCTTATGAACCTGACAGTCAAGCATCTGAACTGGAACCTCTTCGTAAGAGAGGCTATCTTTAACTCCCACATTATCGAGTGGCACAAATGAAGTTGGATCACTGATGCACTTCTTTAATAGTGATATATGGAAGACTGGGTGCACCGATGCTAACTCTAGAGGTAATTCTAACTCATATGCCACATTACCAATTCGCTTTAGAATTCTGTAAGGTCCCATATATCTCAGATTGAACACATATTGAAGGCTCTTGTGATCAGTGAAAACATCCACGTGAGCCCCGTAAAGGTAATGCATCCATATTTTCAACACAAACACCATTGCTTCCAACTTAAGGTCATGAGTCAGATAGTTCTTTTTATAAATCGTGAGCGGTCTGGAGGCGTAAGCTATCACCTTACCCCGCTGCATCAAAACACAACTGAGTCAAACACTAGAACCATCACAATACACTACGAATCCATCTATTCCTGGTGGTAAGGTTAACACTGGAGCAGTAGCGAGTCGAGTCTTCAACTCCTAGAAACTCTTCCCATGTGCATCTGACCACTGAAATTTCACCTTTTTTCTGAGTCAACCTAGTCAGAGGAGATGCAATAGAGGAAAAACCTTCCATAAAATGTCGGTAATAACCAACTGGACCCAAGAAACTTCTGATTTCGGTTGGGCAAGTAGGTCTTGGCCAGTCTTTCTCTACTGCTATCTTTTGAGGATCTACTTGTATACCCTCACCCGAGACCATGTGACCAAGGAAAGTGACAGACTTCAACTAGAATTCACATTTGCTTAACTTAGCTAACAACTGGCGGTCTTTGAGCGTCTGTAGAACTATTATCAGATGGTTAGCATATTCTTCCTCGCTTTTGAAGTATACCAGAATGTCATCAATGAATACAATGACGAACATGTCTAGATACGACTTGAAAACCCTATTCATCAGGTCCATGAAAGCTGTGGGGGAATTAGTTAGTCCGAAGGACATAACCACGAAGTTGTAGTGACCATACCGAGTTTTGAAGGCTGTTTTCGGCATGTCACATTATCTAACTCTTAGCTGATGATACGTCGACCCAAGGTCTACCTTGGAGAAACAACTGGCTCCCTAAAGTTGATCGAACAAGTCATCAATCCTGGGAAGGGGATACCGGTTCTCAACTGTAACCTTATTCAACTGACGGTAATCAATACACATTCTGAGAGTACCTTCTTTCTTTCACATGAATAATACTAGAGCACCCTATGGAGAGATGATGGGCCTCATGAAACCTTTATCAAGGAGGTATTTTAGCTACTCCTTCAACTTCTTAAGCTCAGCTGGAGCCATTCTCTAATGAGGGATGGAGATGTGCTGAGTGTCTGGAAGAAGTTCTATGCCGAAGTCTATTTCTCGCTCAGGAGGGACTCCGGGAAGATCTTCAGGAAACACGTCAAGGAATTCGCTGACAATTGGAACTGACTGGATACTTGGGGTCTAAAAGTTGGAATCTTTGACCCAAACTAGATGATAAAAACACCCTTTAGAAATAAGCTTTCTTGCCTTAAGGTAGGAAATAAACCGAACCTTAGGCGTTGAACTACTACCCATCCACTCTAAAACTGGCTCATTAAGGAACTAAAATTTAAAGACTTTAGTTTTGCAGTGGACTGATGCATAACCAGAGTGTAACCAATCAATGACAAGAATGAGATCGAAATCGACCATGTCTAACTCTACAAGATCAGCTGGAATGATCTTATTCAAGATTGAGATTGGGCAGTTTCTATACACCTGACTGGCTCTAACTTACTCACCAACTGGGATAGAGACTGAGAATGATTCTGAGAGGACTTATGGACTGATTACAAACTAGACAGCCACATAGGGAGTCACAAACGATTGTGTGGTCCTAGATCTAGTAGGGCATACACATCTAGATGGAAAAGACGTAACATACCTATGACCATATCAGGTGATCTCTCCTACCGACGAGAGGAAAAAGCATAAAAATGGTTTTGCCGCTGACCGCCATCCATACCTAAAGTGTTGGCCTACTGGAGCTGTTGAAGTAGTAGACTGTGATCTCCCCCTTTCCTGCTGCCAGGCATTCTCTGAGTCGGTGACCTAGCTGTCCACACCCAAAGAAACCCTCTCAGCCCTAAAGGCATTCCCCTGGATGGTTCTTTCCACACTTAGGGCAAGCTATGTAGCGGTTGCTGGCACTGTGACTCTAGGACTGTGAGCCAGATGCTCCACCCCTCTGATCCTTGCGGGACCAAAAAGTAGGGGCACTGGTTGAAGTGGGTGTTGGAGCCCTCTGCTGTTGTGGCGTCTACTGCCGCCAAATCTCTGGTGGCCATTACCTGATTGGCCAGTCCCATTCATTTACCGCTCCATCTCTTTCAGCTTTTATACCTCAATCTTCTTGGCATGAACGATGAGGCTGGAGAGGTCAATGTCTTTGATGAGCATCGCAGTCCTGCATCCTTAAGGACCAAGTTTGATACTCTATGAGTGAACTTAAGCATGCGATCCCTTGGCTCTCCTATCATCTCCGGAGCATATCTTGACAACCGTGTGAACTCTAGTTCATATTCTTCAACCATGCTGTTGCCCTATTTGAAATTCATGAATTCTACCAGCTTAGCCTCCATTAACTCCCGGGGAAGAATTCTTCTAGGAAGGCTGTTGTGAACTCCTCCCACTCACCAATTCTGTTCCCGCTTGTCCCCCTTCTTTCCACTGATCATACTAGATCTAGGCTACCCCTTTCAACTGGTAGGAAGCTAGGTCAGCACTCTCAGCTGATCTAACACCCATAATCCAGGTGATATTCCGTATCCCATCCATGAACTCCTATGGGTCCTCTCCCACTTACATGGTTCATTCGGGTGAAGTTCCGAACTCGGGAAGCTGCTGTAGACCCATTTGAGTTAACCAGAACCACCTACTGGTTCTCCTGGTTTGTGACTGTTTGTCCAGCAGCTGGATTGTTGATCTGAACTCCACTGAGGACACTTGGTCATCTTGAGGGGCTGGTGGAGCTGGTGGGGTAGGTTGGTTAGCGTTGCCGACCCTTATTCCATTTTTTCATCTTGGAGGCATGATTTCACTAAAACAAAATAGAGCACGAGTTAGGAGAATGTTTTTGGAAATAAACTTCAATGCACAATAAAGAGTATGAACAAAAGGAAGTTTTCCTAATAACATCTCGTAGCCTCCCCGTCATAAGTGTGGCGCGCTTCACACTCATTAAAAGGACTCTACTTGATGCGACTTTCAAACATCCTAAGATACTCTAGACCTAGTGCTCTGATACCAAGTTTGTCACGTCCCGAATCTATACCTTAGATGAGACACGGTACTTGGAGTCACAAGTAACCCCAAGCCAACCCATGGTCTATCATAACACTAGTAATATGAGTAATCATAGCATAATCTTAAATAATAAAACCATTTAAGAGAGATAAATGAAAGTTTAAACATCTAAAAACAAAATTGAATGATGGAATCTATGTCTGAAAACCATCTATATATGATGACTTGCTAGGAAAAGCCCCCAGCTAACGCTAAAGTCTAACTGAATGAAAATAACTGGAAAAGTAAATATCATTCTCGAAAGATGAGGATTCACCACTACTACTGCTGATATCACCTGAAGAAGATTTACTAACGTTGCTGAGGCTGAGAACCTGCGCCTGTATCATAATACGATACAACATAGAAGGTATGCATCAATACTTTGAATGTACTGAGTAAGTGAGAGAAAATATAACATAAAGAATAAATAACTGAACTATAATGACATGCAATTACCAACTAAAATACTGAAGCAAAACAAATTGAAATATAACTAAAGTGGTCAAAATGACCCTATCTGATGGTCATAGACATGCCCTGAATTTGAGATACTGATATAAGCTAACTAAACTGAACTGAACTAAACTAAGTAAATTGAAATTGTTCTGAGCTAAGCTAAATTGAAACTGTAATAACTAGTTGGGAGAGGCTATAACCGACATATAACCACGTGAGCAAGACGTGGACTCCGATGTATACACCCCATCGGTGGGACCCAATATACCTTGCCAGGGTATAAAGGCATGAACTGGGTGATCACAAGTCTAGGGCCATAGGGCTAATAAAATAACCTACGGTTGCAATGTAGTTCTGGGAACTTGAGTGCGTTCAACCCCAGTCTGCTCGGTGCTAAGTCTTATCCCAATTGATAGTCCTAGACTAACTACTAAGCTAATAGCTCAAAATTGGGGCCCAATACTAAGTCAGGGATACCTATTTGGAAGTACCCTGAGAGTCTTATCAGACCGGATTCTGTAACTTGTGTTCTAAGACTGGTTAGATATGCTTATCTAGAAGCGTCATAACCGTCTAAAGAACAAACTAAAACTGAAGTTGGGGATTCTAAGCTTGGTTAGAGCTGCTTATCAAGAAGTGTCATAACTGTCTAAAGAACCACTAAAATCTGATATCTGAGTACGGTAACTGATAACTGGGAGGCACTACTAACACCTCAAGAAAAGATTGTAGTCAAACTAATCAGCTGACATTTCTGAATAATACTGAGTACAATAATTTTCTTACTAAAACTGGACTAGCATGCAATTTACTGAGATTTCAACTACTTTTAACAATATGGGAATCCCAACACTGGTAGAGTCAAGCAACATGATCAACCACTCAATTATGCTAGACTCTAATATATTGCATTAAAAAGCTAGGGCTAAATCATTTCACTAGAAGCTAGCTTCCACATGATTTCTAAGAATTTAGGAAAACCATATCAACTAATAACATGGATAATGTTCCACTTGAAATTTATAGAATTCTGTCTAAAAACTTTCTATATTTCGAATAACAGGGCTATAATTGATAGAACATTTAGAAAGGGTTTTGGGGACACAAGGGCAGAACAATTCCCTTGTTGAATTCTCATATACACGGTGAAGAAATTCTGGAGAAAATCCCTTGAGAATATGAGAATAAATTAACTTCCCTAGCTCTTGCTATGAGTTTACTTGAGAGAACTTTTTACGAACTGATTTTCTGAGGGAATGAGAGGGGTGAAGTAATCGTTGACTACCCCTATAAATTCTTGAAAATACCCCTGAACGACATAGTTTAGAGATTAAAAAGGTGGGAAATTACAAAAATATCCCTGGGGAAAAATCTAGAAAAACTACCGACATGGACCAATGGGTCACTAAACGAGTCGTTGGTAGAGGCGACGACTAGTTGGGGCCAGTTGTTGGTCCTAGTTCCTGGGTTCTGGGCTCACTGGAACTGGAAATGAAAGGGACCATGACTCGTTGGATGAACCCATGGGTCATTGGTTCCTCCCGTGGTCACTAGATGAGAAATTTGGGGAGCCTGACAACGGGAAACACAACGACTTGTTGGTAGAACCAATAGATCATTGTGTCGAGTTGTTACCTTCACTGTGGAAGTTATTAAAATCCGTGAACTTGACACCACTAGTGGTCACAATGACTCATTGTGTGATATAATGGGTTGTTGTTGCTACTCATTGTCACTGAAGGAGGTTTCTGGAAATCCCGACTAATGACTCACACCAGGAGTCGTTGTAGCAAACAATGACTCGTTGGTTGATTCGCGGGGTTCTAGAAAAGGAGTTTTGAGCTGGGGGACCAACGATTGACAGGACGACTCATATTTCTCACAATGGATCATTTCATGTCTTGTTGGTTCTTGAAGACCAAGGCAGGGTTGACCACGACTGAGACAATGGGTCATTGGAGCTAACCACGACTTGTTGTCTCGGTCATTCTGAGGCATTTTTTTCTACTTTCTTCTGGGTTTTTCTTGCACGATCTGAGTTCGGTCTAGGAAAGTTCGGGGTGTTACAATAATATGTACCGAATATGTAAGGCAGGAATATAATAACTGAGTAGAACCTAATAAAGAATTGAAAGTAATCAGTAATAAGGCCCAGAAGTGTAATACCCTAAAAATTGTAAGATTAGACCTCGGAGTTGAAATGGAGAAAATAGGATTTTCTACACCACGTTACAGGACGATTCATCCAGTGACCTGTGCAGTACCCCACAAGTCGTTATGTGACTCGTGAGGTAGGAAGGTGTTGGCTAAGATTTTTGGCTTTTGGGGGCTGACCATGAGACAAGCAATAACTCTTGTCAGAGCAACGAGTCGTTGGGTCACTCGTGGTCTGGAGTTGGTATGAAGGTGAAATTTTAGGCAGTGCACGTCACGACTCAGTCACCATGAGTCATGGTGTCCCTCGTGGTGAACAGGGATGATAGGTTTCCAATGCTGGCGATGAAAGGCAAACCTCAAGTCGTGGTCCTTGAAGACGAGTCGTCCAGTCCCTCATTGGGACTGTCAGTTTATATTTTCCTGCGAATTTATTAAGGGATTTTCCATAATTTCTAAGTTCCTAATGCCTAATATACTTCATTTTATATTCAGAATAGTATGTTTTAAAAAGGGTTAAGTCATTCTAAGACTATTCCAATTCATACATGCATGCTTTAGAGGTTTAAGAGGTGATCAAGCCTAGTCTCTTGAAGGTGCTTCCCCAAATCTCCATTGGGCGATCAAGGAAGTTGTGAAATCACATCTCTTCAAGTGTGTAAGGCAATGAGTGGGTGTAATATTCCACACCCATGACCAATTCTATCTCAATTCATGAAGATTTTAGTTGATGAATCTATAGGGTTTTTACCCAAAGTGTGATTTCTCTAAGTTTCAATCATGGGTATGATCTAAGCATGTTTCTAATATGAAATTATTATTAATGGTCAGATTTTACAATCTTTTCAATTATCAATTATGATTTTTATGTTTTATAAATTATGATGCATCATAAAAGAATTCAGAAAAAGTTGAGATTATGGTCTATGTTTCCAATTTTGATGAGAGGTATTTGAAGAAAGTATGATTTTGAATTCCCTATGTCTACATTTATGTTTTGAATAATAAAAGTCTATTTCAAGCATGTTCAACTTTAGGAAAGCCCATATGATTAAGTAGGTTTCATGATTTATCTAAATTTCAGGGTGTCAGCTTACCACATGGATTCTAGGAGTCTAGACTCCCACTATTTTGCAGCTTGTGGTATGGTTTTAGCCCAAAGCTCATCATATTATGTTTTCAAATTTTTGCATGTATTATTGCATTCAGCTTTGTCACCAGCTGATGGTTCAGATTTGTTGAAACACGATGGAGAGTAACTACATATTTTTGGGATTAGTGTCTAGTACTGAGTAGGCTAAGGGTCAGTCAAACCTATGCCTCCGAATTATGCACCAACATAGGTTATATATATACACTTTTTGGACCTCCCTTTTGAGCTTCCCTTGCACCCAAAGGGTCTTTAACTTGATATCGATATCATGGTTTCTTCCTTAGCCCTAGCAAAGCTTTGGACGAATCTTCCCACTTAAGTCTAATAGTCAGGACCACATAAGCTCTATCATGGTAATGTTGGTTATATGAAGAGTCTCTCGTTGTTCCTTATGATTTCAGTTATGCATGTTCATCAGTCATAATGTTATGTTTTAGGTTTGGCCCAATGTTAAGTTTTACTTATGATTATCAATTTTTAGCTTTGGGTCATTAGATTCAGTTATGATATTCAATTATGTTCAGATCATGATTTTAGAAAATACCATGCAAGCCCCACTCTCGGAATCTTACCTTGGTTATGGTTTATAATATACGTAATTTATGATTTTACTTACTTAGCAGTTTTACTTACCTTGTATAGTCAGTACATTCCATGTACTGAGCGCATACTCTATGCTGTATTTTTTTATGATACAGTTTTCGATATCCAGAGTCAGTCCCGCCGCTAGCCAGATTCTCGACATAAGTACTTCTCGATCGGAGTTTGTGAATCCTCATCTTTTAAGGGAATTTCTTATTAGTTATGTTCCCTATTATTAGGTTCAGACTATAGTGAGTTAGTTGGGATCTTGTCCCATCAACTCATCAGTATTAGAGGCTTTTCAAACATAGTATGTATTCAACTTTAGACTTATGTATGTATTTAGATGCTATGTGATGTTCAGACTTCCGTTATGTTAATTATGTTGATCTTCTGTTTATTTGAATGAGTTAGATGTTATGTTCATGCCATGGGTCGACTTGGAGCCTCTCGGGGCTATTTGTCCCGTGTCTCAATCTGGACCTATGTTTGGGTACTGATAAATTTGGTATGAGAGAATTAGGTTTTGAAGTGTCCTAGGGTATATGAAAGCTGCATTAAGTAGTGTCTTTTTCATGGATGTGAACCACGCGACACTTATAAAGAAGAGGCTACGAAATGTTTTAGGAAATTTCCCTTCATTCATGGTCTAAGTCATGTAAGGAGATGTCTATCTATCTTTCTACCTCGTTCTATGAGTTCAACTCTCTCCATTCCTCTAACTCGTGCTATATACGTGTACAGAAACATGTCTCCTCAAAGAGACAATGGGAGCTATCCAGCTCCACTAACTCCAATGGATCCCATGTTCGAGCAAGTTACAAATGCAGAACTCGGGGCCGTATTTTGAGTGCTGATACGAGCTATGATCACCCAGCCTAACCAGAAGACTATTGCATCAGTAAACCCTACTAGGATATGGCAGCTACTAGGGTTCAGAACATCATGAGGAGTTGCCCGTCTAAGTTTGGCAGTTCGAGTATGGATGAAGAGTTCAAGGAGGGAGAAAGGGGAAAAAAAGGCCCAGGACCAAAGACTTGGAGAGTTCCCAGCACGGGTCAAGTAGTGGGAGTCGCTCTCAACCCCGGCAGAGGTCTTTAACTTAGGTTCGAGGAGACATACTTATCTAGTTTGGGGGATCTGTGGGAAGAACCACCTAAAAAAGTGCTTGGTTGGTTCAGATGATTGCTTCTATTATGGTCGGCTTGGTCATGAACATAGATATTACCCTTCAGTCAAGCGAGACGGCCAAAGAGGTCGTGCCCCGACCACCACTCTAGTAGCCTTATCTAGTTGGTCAGCATGCCTGAAATGCGGTAGACCACACATGAGTCAGTGTTTGGTAGGTTCAGGTGCTTGTTTTGGGTGTGGGGATCCCGAACACATGTATAGGAATTATCCATTGGCTAAATAAGGTAATAGTAGATCTAGTACACAAACCACCAGATCAGCAGCTTTAGCAGATTGTCTATGTCAGTAGAGTAGGTTACCTAGAGTAGGTGGAAGACAACCTCATCACAGGTATGTTATAAGTCTTCCTATCGAACCTTGCATGATTTCTAGTCCGAGAACTACTATATGAGGTACAAGATCCCTTTTGTATTTAGTATGAGAGTTATCATGTGGAAGGTATAGAACGGGTATGATTCTGAAGCCTTTAGTGGTAGCTTGAGAGGTGAATGCAAAGTCACAAGTTAGTGGTTTAGCCCGAACTTAAGAAAGATCTGAGCGCCTTAGAAAGATGGCTTTAAGCTATGGAGGGGGAGATGATAAGTCTATAAGACGAGTAACATTTTGAGTACTCTAATGGAGGAGTTTCAACATTAATAGCTAGGGAATGCCAATTTCTGTAGGTTCAGATGATTTCTCTTATGCCTAATTAAAGTTGCACTCTATCGTGATCTCATGTATAGACCCCCCAGGATTCTAAATGACCATTTCAAATAGCGATCCCAGTCCATACCCTAAGTCTCGACCTCATGTCATAAACTTGTTATGTATGTTAACTCATGTCTCTCAACATGTCCGACTCATAAGATTGTGCCATGTTAGGTGTGTACTCAACTTAGATCTCCTTAATGATTCGTGCTCATAAATTCCCACTCTAAGCCCTATGGATGTTCCCCATGATGTAAATGATGGTTAAGATGTGTACGTTTAGTGTAACTCCCTATCTCTGCCATAGGTGTCGGGTATGTAGAAGTCCAGGTAGTGTAGTTATAAGCCAAGCCGGGAAGTGTAACAACTTGCATGGTCATCTATTATTGTTGATCCATTTCCTTGGTTTGAACCTTTTCGTATCTTTATTTTGTCATTTATGACTTGCGGAGGTGGATGACACCATTACTGAGATGATTCAATTAAGATTTGGTGATATTTTAGATTTTTGGAAGGTTTGAAGTTTGAGGGGTTTGACCAAAGTCAACATTTCAGGTTAATGAGCTCAAATTTGGATTTTTAAAGCTTTGTTAGTTCTGGGTGCTGATTTATGACTTAGTTGGGTAATTGCATGGATCTTGAGGTGATTTGGGAATTATTTGAACCCTTGGTTGAATTTATGAGCTTTGAGAAAGCTAAGTTTGACCATGGTCAACTTTCAATCTAAACGACCTTACATCGGTGATTTGATGATTCCAACAAGTTCAAAATGTGTTTTATGATTGAATTGCATAGTTGGTTGGTGTCCGGAGGATTCATGATGAGCTTCGGGTTGAATTGAACATTTTGTGTGTTTAGCATGATTTTAAGCATAAAATTTGAAAACTTAGAGGTTCGTTTTCTGATACTTTCAAAACTCTTAGCTTGAGTTATTGGAGTCTGTCTTGTTGACTCGATGGATGGTGGTGTCATTGTTCACAATGGATCAGAATCTTTCGTTATGACCAGGGTCAAAGCTAGGTAAGACGAGGATCCTATTTTGGCGAAGTTGAAGGAAGCCGTTAAGGATCAGAAGGTCGAAGTCTTCTCCCAAGAGGGAGATGGTGTGCTACCATATCAGGGTCATTTGTGTGTATCGGATACTGGTGACTTGAAGGAGCGGATGTTGCATGAAGCTCATGGTTCTAGATATTCTATCCATCCAAGTGCCACCAAGATGTACCTCGACATATGAGAAGTCTATTTATGGAAAGGCATGAAGAAGGACATCGCAGAGTTGTGGCCAAGTGTCCGAATTGTCAACAGGTGAAGGTTGAGCATCAAAGACCCGGAGGTGTGCTACAAAATGTTAGCATCCCTACTTGGAAGTCGGAGGAAATCAATATGGACTTCATTAAAGAGTTTCCTTGTACTCGTCGACAATATGGCTCAATTTGGGTGGTTGTGGAAAGATTGACTAAGGTTGCTCATTTTCTACCGGTTAAAACTACCGATTCAGCAGAGGATTATGCCAATTTGTACATTCGAGAGTTAGTTCGGTTGCATGGAGTGCACTTGTCCATCATATCATATAGAGGTACTCAGTTTACCTCCCAGTTTTGGAAGTCGTTTCAAAGGGGACTTGGTACTCAGGTTAAGCTTAGCACAACCTTTCACCGCAAACGGATGGTCAAGCGGAGCGGACTATTCAGACAGTTGAGGATATGTTGAGAGCGTGTGTGATATATTTCAATGGCAGTTGGGATGATCATTTGCCTCTCATGGAGTTTGCATATAACAACATCTACCATTTCAGCATTCAGATGGCTCTGTTTGAGGCTCTTTATGGGCGAAGATGTAGATCGCCTATTGGTTGGTTTAAAGTTGGTGAAGCTGCAATGATAGGACTGGATTCAGTCCATGAGGCTATGGATAAAGTTCAACTCATAAGGGACAGGTGGAAAGAAGCTCAGAGTCACCAAAAGTCCTATACGGATGTGAGGAGGAGGGAGCTAGAGTTTGATGTTGATGATTGTGTGTTTCTGAAGGTATCTCCCATGTAGGGAGTGATGAGGTTCGGAAAGAAAGAGAAACTCAGTCCCCATTATGTTGGATCATATGGGATTGTGAAAAGGATTGGCAAGGTAGCATATGAAATTTGAGTTTCCCTCAAAATTAGCTTCAGTTTGTTCGGTTTTCGATGTATCGCTCTTGAAGAAGTGTTTGGGTGATCCAACTCTAGTTGTTCTTGTAGTGATTGTGGGTGTGAAGGATAACCTTATCTATGAAGAGGTTTCGATGGAAACACTTGAGCATTAGGTTCGTAAGTTAAGAAACAAGGAAGTAGCCTCAGTTAAGGTTTTGTGGAGGAATCAACATGTTGAGGGAGCTCTGTAAGAAGATGAAGCAGATACGATGGCTATATACCCACATCTATTCCCTTCCGGCTCAATTTTAGCTTGAGGTATCAGTTTCCTCCTTAATACTCTATTCAGTTTCGTGTTCAACTTATGTGCGTCGGTTTATTTCATGTCAATGAATGTATGTATGATTCAGGAATTCAGTTCAGCCAAGTAGTTCAAATCAGAGTCAATCACTTTGTTAGTTTTCAGCATGTATGTTCAGTATTTGAGTATGATGATTGCATTTCTCTGCTTTTCAGTATGTTTTCCCACATTCAAGGATGAATGTTCCCAAGGGGGAGGTATGGTAATACCCCAAAAACCCTAAGATCAGACTCGGGAGTTGAAATAGAGAAAATAGGGTTTTCTACACCAGGTCACATGAAGAGTCATCTAGTGACCCGTGCAATATCTTACGAGTTTTTAAGTGACTCGTGAGGTAGGAAGGAGTTGGCTAAGATTTTTGGCTTCTGGGGGCTGATCACAAGACAAGCCATGACTCGTGGTCAGAGCAACGAGTCGTTGGTTCACTCATGGTCAGGAGTTGGTATGAAGGTGAAATTTTGGGCAGTGCATCTCATAACTTAGTCACCATGAGTCGTTGGGCACACCATGAGTCGTGGTGTCCCTCGTGATGACCAAGGATGATAGGTTTCCAGTGCTGGTGACGAAAGGTTGACCACGAGTCATAGTCCTTGACAACGAGTTGTCCATTCCCTCGTTGGGACTGGCAGTGTGTATTGTCCTGCGAATTTATTAATGTCTTTTCCATAATTCCTAAGTTTCTAATGCCTAAACTACATCGTTTTAAGTTCAAAATAATGTGTTTTAAGAAGGGTTAAGTCATTCTAAAACTATTCCAATTCATGCATGCAAGCTTAGAGGTTTAAGGGGTGATCAAGCCTAGTGTCTTCAAGGTCCTTCCCCAAATCTCCATTGGGCAATTAAGGAAGTTGTGAAATCATATCTCTTCAGGTGTGTAAGGCTATGAATGGGTGCAATAGTCCAAACCCATACCCAATTCTCCTCAATTCATGAAGATTCTAATTGATGAATCCATGGGGTTTTTACCCAATGAGTGATTTCTCTAAGTTTCAATTATGGGTATGATCTAAGAGTGTTTATAATATGAAATTATGATATATGGGCAGATTTTACAATCTTTTTAATTATCAATTATGATTTTTAAGTTTTATAAATTATGATGCCCAATCATAAAAGAATTCAGAAAAAGTTGAGATTATGATATATGATTCCAATTATGATGAGAGGTATTTGAAGAAAGTATGATGTTGAATTCCCCATGTCTACATTCATGTTTTGAATAATCAAAGTCTATTTCAAGCATGTCCAAGTTTGGGCAAGCCCATGATCTAGTAGGTTTCATAATTTATCTAAATTTAGTGTTATCAACTTACCACATGGATTTAGGGAGTCTAGACTCCCACTAATTTGCAGCTTGTGGTATGGTTTTAGACCAAGGCTCCTCATATTATGTTTTCATATTTTTGCATGTATTATTCCATTAAGTTCATCACTAGCTGATGGTTCAGCTTCGTTGAAACACGATGGAGAACAACTGCATGTTTTTGGGATTAGTGTCTAGCACCGAGTAGGCTAAGGGTCAGTCAAACCTATGCCTCAGTACTATGCACCAACGTAGGTTATATAAATACACTTTTGGGACCTCTCATGTGAGCTTCCCTTGCACCCAAGGGGTCTTCAACTTGAAATCGATATCATGGTTTCTTCCTTATCCCTAGAAAAGCCTTTGACTGCTCTTTCCACTTAAGTATAATAGTCAGGACCACACAAGCTCTATCGTGGTAATTTCGGTTATATGACGAGTCTCCCATTATTTCTCATGACTTCAGTTATGCATGTTCATTAGTCATGATATTATGTTTTCAGCAGGTTTGACCCAATGCTAAGTTTTACTTATGACTATCAGTTTTCAGCTTTGGGTCATTCGATTGAGTTATGATATTCAATTATGTTCAGATCATGATTTTTTTTGAAAATACCATGCAAGCCCCACCTTCAGAATCTTACCTTAGTTATGATTTATAATATGCATGATTTATGATTTTACTTACTTAGCATTTTTACTTACCTTGCATACTCGGTACATTCCACGTACAGACCACATACTCTATGTTATATTATTTTATGATACAGACTCCAATATCTAGACTCAGTCCCGCCGCTAGCCATATTCCCAGTATTAGTACTTCCCGATCAGAATTGGTGAGTCCTTATCTTTTGAGGGCCTTTTCTTATCAGTTATGTTTCATATTTTTCGTTTCTGACTATAGTGAGTTAGTTAGGGTCTTGTCCCATCAACTCGTCAGTATTAGAGGCTTTTCAGACATAGTATGTATTCAACTTCAGACTTATGTATGTATTCAGATGCTATGTGATGTTCAGACTTCGGCCATGTTAATTGTGTTCATCTTCTATTTATTTAAATGAGTTAGATGTTATGTTCATGCCATAGGTCGATTTGGAGCCTCTCGGGGCTATTTTTCCCGTGTCTCGATTCGGACATATGTTCAGGTCCTGACAAACTTGGTATCAGAGCATTAGGTTTTGAAGTGTCCAAGGGTGTCTGAAAGTTGCATTAAGTAGGGTCTTTTTCATAGATGTGAACCACGCCACACTTATGAAGAAGAGGCTACAAAATGTTTTAGGAAATTTCCTTTCTTTCATGTTCTAAGTCGTGCGAGGAGATGTCTCTCTATCCTTCTACCTCATGCTATGAGTTCAACTCTCTCCATTCCTCTAACTTGTGCTATATGTGTGTGCAGAAAAATGTCTCCTAAAAGCAACAACGAGAATCAGCTAGCCCCACCAACTCCAATGGATCCCAAGTTCGGGAAAGTTACAGATGCAGATCTCGAGGCCGCATTTCGAGTGCTGATATAGGCTATGATCACCCAGCCTAACTAGCAGACTATCTCATCAACAAACCCTACTGGGGAGGTGGTAGCTACTAGGGTTCAGGACTTCATGAGGAGGAGCCCGTCTAAGTTTGGTGGTTCGAGTATGGATAAAGAGTTCAAGGAGGGAGAAAGGGGAAACAAAAGGCTTAGGACGAAAGACTTGGAGAGTTCCCAGCACGGGTCAAGTAGTGGGAGTCGCTCTCAACCCCGATAGAGGTCTTTAGCTCAGGTTTGGGGAAAAAAGCCCCAAGTGAGAGAGATTACTTATCCAGTTTGGGGCATTATGGGAAGAACCAACTGAGAAAGTGCTTGGTGGGTTCAAATGTTTTCTTCTATTATTGCCGACCCGACCATAAACATAGAGATTGCCCTTCAGTCAAGTGAGGCGGCCATAGAGGTCGTGCCCTGACCACCTCTCCAGTAGCCTTATCTAGTTGGTTAGCATGCTTGAAATGCGTTAGAACACACACGGGTCAATGTTTGGAAAGTTTAGGTGCTTGTTTTAGGTGTGGGGAGCCCGAACACATGCATAGGAATTACCTGTCACGCCCCGCCTTGGGGGGTATGACTGGCACCTAGTGCCCTATTAGGACCTGAACTGCTAGACTATTGAGCTTAAGAACATCTGGTGCCTGAATAGCTCTAATTCAGATTCATGGAATCAACGGGCTATATAACAACTGTAAATACAGCCTTCGGCCGACTGGGCCTATAGCCACCTGTCTTGTAACATCAGCTAACCAGAATCACACTCATATAGGGAAGCCTATGCGGGCCGACAAGGACACTATGCTGTCTAATAATCTCTAACTCAATATAATGAATACTGAACATCTACGTGACCGGCAAGGTCACCACTACTAACTGAATGCAGCCCCACTCGGCCAACACAATCAACAACACTAAACAGCTAAACATACGCACGGCCCCACACGACCGGCACAACTAACCACAGGGAGATATATACACAATCTGCAAGCC